>VWZV01017141.1:115114-178685 GCA_013397155.1 Irena cyanogastra | reverse complement strand
AAAAGAAAGAAAGAAAGAAAGAAAGAAAGAAAGAAAGAAAGAAAGAAAGAGAAACCCAGCCCAGAGCCATCTCTTCCCAGTACGTGCCTGGCACGCTGTGCCCGCTTTGCAGATTAGGCACTGGGAGGGGTCCTGATGCACAACAATCACAGTGAGGCACAGCAGTTATTCACTTCTCTTTAATCTTAGCTCAAAACCAGACCAAAAAAACCCAAAAAACAAAACACCAACAAACCCACCAAAACAAAAAAACCAAACCCAAACAAAGTGTTTATTATCATGTCAGGTGCTTTAATTGTAGGGAACCTTCAATTTTGTATCAGGCAAAATGCCCAAACAACTGAAATGCTGGAATCCACCAACCTGTTCACACAAGGCTCACCCCTTCTAAACAGCCTCCACGGTAAATTTTTGGAAGGAGGCACATGGCAGGAGTTGAAAGACAAAGCAGAGGAAGCACTGAGGTTTCACCCATCCTGGGCACCCAGAGCTCAGCTGCACAGGGTCTGTGGGGGGGAAAGGGAGTGGGGTGCTGCCTTCAGGAGGGATCATCTGATCACTCTGATTGCAGATGGTGGCTCGTGTCACTGAGTCAGTTATTTGCCTGAAATCATAGAAAATTAATCCTCCCTGAATTTCTCTGTGCCAGTTTCCCAAATAGAACTTGAAAGGAAAGACCAGCTTCAGCTTTCGGACTTGTTAATGTCTCATAAGCTGTCTGAGACTCCAGCTAGGCTAATCCTTCAGGGAACCTCTTGCCTCTCCTGTTTCACTTCTGAGCTGCCGGCTTTAATTTGTGGTGAGGTTAAATTAGGACGCGCTTTCCTACGCACTTGGGCAAGGAGCTCAGGGCAGGAGGGTTCAGAGGCAGCGAGGGCAGGATGTTGGCCAAGCCAAAGGTCAGAGTTGGGCTGTTTTCCAAGAGCAGGTTACAGACACCCCCACAGAACAGGCACCCCGCTCCTCAGCTCCGGCGTGTGTGACACACGTGTGGGCAGGCCTGAGGGGGCTGCTGAAACAAAAAAAAATTACCTAATTACCCAGCCCATATGCTCCCCTCCTGTGCCTGTGTAGGGGGAGTAAATTAGTGCAAGATCTCCATGGCTACAGAGGTGCTGCATGCCCAGGGCACACACACCCTGTCCCCCCATCACACCCCAAACTCTGCTGCTGTCAGGGAGGTCACTCATCCCAGCTGCTGAAATACAGTCAGGGATGTTGGGGGAGATAGGTAGACTCCTGCACTGACAAAAGCCACCATTTCAAAACAAGAGGTCATTTTGATATTCTCAAATACATTTGTCGTCAGGAGGTTTTAATATCAGGAGGGTACTTAAAGTGTCAAGTACTCATTTTTTGGGACCCTTTCTCTAGAAACAGAAAAATTTAAATACTCCAGGAATTCTTCATGAACCAAAACCCTGTAGCCCTCTCCCTTTCCCCCCTCCCTCTACCCAAAAGACTCCATTAGGATGTTTTACCCTTTACTCCACGGCAGCATTCACGACAAGGGATGGTATCAGTGGGAAGCAAAGAGGGACTTTGTTAACAAAGCACATTTCCTTAGCTGCTGGCTTCAGCCTGCTCGCCCTGGAGCCAATAGCCAGGGTCACTTGGCCTTTGCCAGGCGATGGCAGGAAGCTGCAGGGCCGGCCTGGAGAAGCTCAGCAGGGCGGGCGCTGTGCGGGTGTCCGTGTGGCTTTTAACCCGCTCTCCGTGGGGCTCTCGTTTTGGTTTGGCAGGTTTGACACCTGGCTTTCTTCTCATTTAAAGCTGCCCCCCAGCTCCCTGCTCAGCTACTCGGGCAACTACACCGACGATGCCAAGAGCTGGCGGCTGGTGGACATCACCCGGCTGACTTCCAAGTACCAGCACGACCGGGCGGACAAGCGCATCTGCACCTCCCTGCTCAAGACCAAGACCTGCAGCCTGGAGCGCGCCCTGCGCCGCACCCAGCGCTTCCAGAAGTGGCTGCGGGCCAAGCGCCTCACGCCCGACCTGGTCCAGGTCTGTGCCCGGGGGCCCCACCACAGCTGGGGGAGCACGGGGGAGAGCAAGTCCCGTGTGGTTCAGGGGTGTGGAAGGGTCTCGTGGGGAAATGGTCGCACCTTGCTGGCTGGAGGGTGAGGTTGGGTAGCGGCTGGCACTCGTCCTGCCCGGTCGGTGGAGATGGGGCAGCCTCGTGTGCTCCCAGCCAAGCCCACGTGCCAAATGGGAGGGGCAAAATGATGCCCTGATGGGAAGAAAAGCGCCACAGTTGAAGGCCAAGCCCTGCCAGCCATAGGTAATGCCACGGCGCAGCCTGTCCAGGGCTGGGATGGGCTTGGCCCCAGCGAGGAGAGCACCAGCTCCTGGCTGCTTGTGCAGGTTGAAGCTGAATTCCTGTGGAAAGCCGTAGCATCAGGTGGCTTCAGGCAGGGGGATAACAACAGGCTGTGCACACAAACGTGGTAACAGCTCCAGTGGGGAGATTGCTGCCATTGTTTTTTCCTAGCTTTCCATCACGTCTCAGCATTGTGAGGTTTTGGGGTTCTTTTTGATCATAAAGTTGTACCCAAAAGGGCAGCCAGTGCCTTGAAAGCGATGTTGCTTTGGGCCAGGGGCCAAGTCAGTGTGGGTCTCTCTTGCTTGTGGCTGGCAGGACGAGGGGCATGGGCAGTCAGAGCCAAAGCCTTGATTACTCATTCTCCTGCCATCCATAGCAAATGACCTCAGGCACAAAGAAGCACACTGCCCTTTCTCCCACAGTCCTGGGGTGTCACAGGTGAAGCCAGGACAGGAGCACAGTGAGGGCATTCCCCTCACCCCATCCAAACAACAGCAAAACATCACAATAACCCCTGGAAAGGGGCAGGGGCCAGGGTGGGGGTTGGATATACACTGAACAAGACCCTGAGAGACAAAGAAGGATTATTCCAATACTTCTTCCCATTCCAAGAGAGAAGTGACTGTGAAAAAATGACTTTGTATATTTTTCTATATAGGCAGCTGCTTGCTGTATCCACTCAGCTTTGGTGAGTGTTAAATCTCTGCTAGTTTATTTCTTCCTCTACTGTTACCCTGTGGAGCAGCACTCCTTAGGAGAGAGAGAGGGAGGGATACACTGGGGTTGTGCCTGAACTGCCCCAAAAAGGACTCACCCAAATCATTGACAGTCTAGCACAGCAGGTCACCCTGAAGTCAGTACCCTCCTGGGCGGCACAGGGAAAAGATTTTTGGAGCAAAGCTACACTATACTTGGTTTAGTAACCTCGGGAGAGGTACTAGAGAGAGGGGATGGTGTGTCACTTGCACTCAGAGCATCCCTCACCTGAGCTTGTGGGCAGTGACAACTCCTTAGGCTGGCAGGCAGCAGCTGTCTGGGCACCTGCTGGCCACCACTGTCACCCCAGGCAGCACTGCAGGGGCCTGCAGGAGGGTGAGTTGGGCTGCCAGGTCCTCCAGCCTTGCTGGAGTGTCCCAGGTGTGTATGCCAAACTGTGCTGTCCCCCCACCCCCCAGCAGTGCTGGGGGAAAGGGAAGGAATCAAGAGCTTAAAACTTCATTTTACTGAGCTGTGTGAAAAAGTAACTGGAGAAATGTGGCTCTGTAGTATCTCAGATCTGTTGCAAAGCTAAATCATCAGCTGAGCCCAAATCCTTCTCCTTAAAAGGCTCTTCATGTGCCACAGTTTTCCCTACCCTGTCCTCTTGGAGTCTGAAATGCCAGCTGAGCTGGCTGGGCTGCACACACAGGCACACACACATATATGTACACACACAGCCCCTGGCTGGGGCACCCTGCCCTTCACCTATCCAGTTTCTCCCAGGAATTTCCCCGTGCAGCAGCACTGGGGAGCTGAGCTGATGCCAGCTCCAGGGCACCTCTGAAATGAGCTCAGGGCCAGCCTGGGGGGACGTGCCCAGTGACAAACTTCCTGGGACATTTCATCAGCCCCTGCAGCTTTTTAGTTGGAAAGGACATGGGAGGCTGCAGGGAGGCCCAGACCTTTGCACATCAGCCTCAGGATTGCTCTGCTCATGTTTTCATGGTCCTTTGGTTCTGTAAATCAATCAGAGAAACAAAAACTGGAATTTAAATCCCTTCTAACAGCACATAGATTTGAATACACAGAGAAACAGTGATCCAGAGACCTTGGGACCTCCTTCCTCATCACCAAATTTCAGCAGCAATCACTTTTTAAGATCAGGCATGTGCTCTCCAAAATGGCTTCTGGTCTCACAGTGGTCTTAATTGAAAAACAGCCAGTGGCAACAACATTTCAGTCATACTGTGTGTGTGAGTCTGTGTGAGAGACCCCATCCCAGCCCTGCTGTGTGGGCCACCACAGGTACAGTCTGACCTCCCCAGTCCATCCAGCCCCACAGAGACGGGGATCCCCTTCCTCCCTGGCCATCCCCCCTGCTCTCCTCCTCCTGGAAACCAGCACCTCTGCCTGCACCCAGCCCAGCACCATTGTCCCTCTGCAGGGTTTGCTGTGCAGACATATATTGGTAACCCAGCAGGAGCCACTGGAGAGGGGATTTTGGGGCTACCATACGTCTCTGCAAATACTTCCCTAAAGAACTGCTCTTATGGCTCTGTTCTCCCGCTCTCCCTCTTTTCAGAGGTGTTAACAGAACACCTCTCTCAAGGCCTGACACGATGCCCAGCCTGTATCACAGAGCTGCAGTCACACAGCAGTGCTTGCTCTCCCTTCCCTGCAGTTTATCCTGTATAGCAGCACTGGGGAAAGCTAATGGGCCCAGGTAATCTTGTCTGATAGACAGAGCATTACGACACACCACAACGTGCTTGAATCAGAATGACAGACCATGAAGTGATGTTTTTCCACTTTACGCTGCCTGCCCGGCCTGACCCAGCCATCAGCTGAGCCGCCTGTCACAGTGATTATTTCGCCAGCCACAATGAAAATCTTTATTGGATGCTGCAAAGTCTTCAGTCTTAAAATCCAGCCTGCCTCAGAGATGAGCAGGCTTTAGCTGGGCTCAGCCTGCATGGCAGCCCCAGGCACCCGCTGCTTCGCCCAGGAGCTCAAACCTCAAACCACTCTGGGTGCTTTCCTGCTGGAGGGGCAACAAAGCAGGTTGGTTTCAGCACAGATCACCACAGGGAAAATTTGTAGCCCTGCCTACAAAGCACAGCCTGGAAAATGCTGAAGGCACACAGAGAAAAGCAGTATCAAGGTGAAAATCCAGCATTTGCAGATCCTCTCTCTAGGGTGGATTGTTTGAGACTACTGACCAGCAATTACTGACCAGTAACTACTGACCAGCAACTGTTGACCAGCAACTACTGACCAGCAACTACTGACCAGTAACTACTGACCAGCAATTACTGACCAGCAACTACTGACCAGCAGCTGCTGACCAGCACCTCGTCCTGCCCGTAGCAGATGCACCAGCACCCTAGTTATGAGGTGTACCCACATCTCTTTTTGCTGCACAGGGGCAGCAGCTCACTCACATGTCCAGTTGTCCATCCTAGGGAAGGATGGGCACTTTGGGGCTTGCCACCTCTTTGACCCAGTACCTCATCATCAGAGACTTCCATAAACCTGCTGGCAGTGGGGATGAGTTTTTCAGGGCATTCTTACCTTCTTTCTTTTGGGAGTTAAGGAAACTCTTGGATTCACATCACCAGGAGCTGTAGGTGCTTTGACACCTACATCCAAGTGTTTCCTCCTGGAACCCATCCTAAACCTGGTCATTTGGTGAAGCTGGACCCAGGTAGTGGCTCATGGGCAGGAGGCAGCCATGCTCCTGGTCTGGGCTGACTGAAAAGAAAACAGAGCAAGAAGTTGTCTTCCACAAGTTGTCTTTACATCCAGGTGAATTCTGGGTGTGTCTGTGCTACAAATGCACACACGTGAACTCATGAAGTTTAAAATGCATCCTGTACTGTGTCATAGGGGTTAAAAACTCACAGCTGAGTGCAGGTGGGCTTCACAGGGACTACTCACTGTCAGATATAGACAAGTGGGTATTTAATCAAAGTAAATAAGAAGCTTTCCATATCAATCACAAACAATACATCAGGCTGTCTGTCAGGTCTTATTCTCTGGGGTGATAAGTCACTGCAAAGGACTTAAGATATTCTCAGATAAATCTGTGTCTCCAGTGTTTCGAGTATGTGTTCTTCACATTTTTCTTCCACTGGCAGTTTTTGTCTGACAGTTTTACAACTCCAGCTCCTTTTCTGCTGTAGAGATGTTTCCATCAGCCTGCAGGAAGGTGAGACCCCTCTCCACTGAAACAATCAAGCAGGTGCTGAGCTTTATGCTGTTGATTCTCTCTGCTGAAATCAAAGGGCCCCATTGCCCAGATTTTGTGGGTCAGGGCTTTGTTAAACTGTAGGAAGCTGCACCAATGTTTGATGCAAAGGTGTCAGCACCCAGCCCTGCTCCTCTGCTCCCACACCTCCGTGGATGTGCCTGAGACAGTTCCTCAGGGAACCGCAGCCATGAGCACCACGGGCAGCATGTGCCCACATTTGTGTTAAGAGGATGAGCTCTGACCTCAGAAAAACTCTAATTACACCGTCCATGCTGTCTCTGCTGCTGTAATTTCTGTTCCTACTCTGTACTCTTCAGGGTCTCAGCTTTTGCATTGCAGACTCCTGGAAGCAGCAAGGCTTACTAACTTTGGCTGCAAATATTTACATGCACACGGAGCTGCAAGAGGCTTTCTCCACCATTTATCTCTTACTTAACATGGCTCTGTTCTGCTCATTTTTAATCACTTCTCCAAAGGGAAAGTGACAGAGTCAGCCACAACATTCCTGCAAGTGCTGCAAGACAGAAATCCATAACCATCCCTCCCCCTGTACCTCTTCTATAGTTTTAGACAATTAATTGAGAAAATATTTTCCTGATAAGGCTACACCAGAGGAGAGGAGTGTATGAACACTTGCAACAACAACTGAGTAGAATTATTTTTGACAGATGTTTTATTCTTTTTGGGAAGAAAGGTTTATTGGTTTTCAGGAAACAACAGTTCAGTTGTGGTTGAGTTTCTCAGGTAGTTTTGACCAGCTATTGGCATTTTGGACTTATTTTGTGCAACCGATGGGCAAGGAAGGAGTGGTTGAAATCTCCCTGAGGCCAACAGGGATGCAGAGGAAGAGACATGGGACATCTACTCCTTCCTTTCCTCCTCCAACTGGGAAAGTGTCCTACTTGTCCTTTCCATGTTTCTTTATTTCTTTGTCACGGCTGGGTGGTTCAGTGTTTCATGCCAAATGAACAGCTCGCACAGGAGGGGCTGAGAAGGACCTGCCTCAGAGCTCCCACGTGACCCGGGGAGATGCTGCATCACATCTTTGCTCTCAGCATGAAGGATGGCAGGGAGCAATGTGAGCTCCACCTCTCTTTCCCCTGAAGCACAGCTCCCAGCCACCAAATTATAAACAAAACTCAGAAGAAGAAATTTGGCTACTAGGATCATTTTTAATAAAGAGGCTTAAAAAACCTGATTCCCTTCCCCAGCAGAGGCATGGTAGGGCAGTGCTTCTGTGCCACTGTGGGCAACCCTCCATATATAAACTCTCCTTGGCTATTAAGGAAGACTAAGTGAAAAATAAAAAAAGGCCATTTTTGACTATGAATGTAAAATTTTATCCCAGCCATAGATTGCTCGTGCAATTTTACAAGCCAAACCTGCAAATCTGAAGGGTGAAATACAGTGATAATTGACTCCATTAGCCCAATGGTTCTCTATTTGTTGCTGGTATTTACAAAAAATAAACACAGGCTATTTGGTTTTGATAGTTAATGCACAAGTTTATCAGAGAGAGAACATATCCTGTGCTTATACTCACACACAATGTTTATTTACATTTTTAAAGCATGTTTACTGACCTTAGCAAATAGTATTTCCAAGAAAGCTGCTCTCAGGTTAAGCAAATAATGAAGTGATCCGAAGATTATTTAATGAGGGAAGTGACTCACTGTCATAACAACTGGAGGGCCTCCACCAGGAATGCCAGGGCTGGAAACCCAGGCAGAGGGAAGAGTCCCATGGTGTGGAGAGATTCGGTGCTGTGCAGTTGGGGGAATATGAGGTTTGCAGTGCCCAGGAATGAGGGCCATTCTCGAAACCTGAGTTGGGAAACGGCATTTTTGGATGGCACAGGTCTTCTCCTAGGAAGGGTGAGATGCCCTGTGTGCCCACATCCTCCAGAGCCGTGCCCCAGCAAGCAGAGGCACGGTGCCCCGGCATGACCCAGCACATTGCAATGTCTCAGGCTGGAATTAGACAGAGTTTTCCCCTCTCCCAGGGCCTGTCCAGCCCGATGCTGCGCTGCCCATCCCAGCGCCTGCTGGACAGGATCGTGCGGCGCTACGCGGAGGTGCCGGACGCCGGCAGCATCTACATGGATCACCTGACAGACCGGGACAAGCTGCGCCTGCTGTACACCCTGGCAGTGAACTCACACCCCATCCTCTTACAGGTACGTGCCGCCCTGGCCCAGCTGGGAACACCACCCCACAACCCCTCCCTCACAAGCAAACCCTCGCGTGAGATGTGTGTCAGCCTCAGGTGCAGAGGAGTCCCAGCCCTGGCCTTTGTCAGCTCCCTGGCCTTCAAAAAGCGAGTTTCTTCTGTGCAGGCTCGTGGGATGCTCCCTGCATCAGTCTGTGAGGGTAGGGAGAGATAGGGAACCCCAGGTGTGTTATTGCACTAGAGCACTGTGAAATCTGGGGTTTTACACATCCCCAATACTTCAAAATGTTAGGTGTGCATTGCTAATGCATTACATAAATTCTCAGCCTGTTTCTGGAAGAGAAAGAATGTGATTTCCCATGCTCCATGTGCCAGTGCTGTGTTTTCTATTTGCCTGCCACTGGTGACTGTCTCTGGGTTTCAAAACTCTGGGTTTGAAGGCGGTGATCTGAGAGGCATCACACCCTTCCCCTGGACCCCTTCTGACCTGCCTGGCATGCAGCTCCTCTCTTTCCTTATGCTTCCAAGGGAGAATCCTCACCTTTCCCCATCCCACCTTTAGTCCTCACTGCTGGTTCTTGCAACCCTTCATGACTCCACAAAGAAAATATGGCAGTGGCAGTATCATCCATTCCTGGCCCCAGGCCACTGCTGCTCTCAGCAATCCACAGGGCTCTGCATGGTCCCGAGGTGGGGGAATGGTGCTCGTGCTCTGAGAGGCTCATAGGGGTCATTCAGCCACCCCAGTTACGGGTCTCTGGGACATGAAGCTGTGGCCCTTAGCACTCTGAAGACATGGGAACATGACTTGAAGAGATGAGAAAAATATACCAAAGAGAAAAAACCAGATTTTTACATGGTTGCCCAGAATGCCTTCACAGCAGAAGGGAGAAGTAACCTTAAACATGAAACTGGATGAGTTCATAATGCCTTGGCAGGGTCTGAGGTGCTGGGGACACAGATGAGTTTTAATGCAAATGACAGAAAGTTTTGTGCTGGCATAGCTCAGCAGTCACACAGTCTGGTTTCCACCTGGGATAACTGTGCTGCTGGCACGAGCTGCAGGGATGCAGGGAGCCCAGCTCAGGTGTCTCCACTGGAGCACACACCCACCACTTCTGCCCCTGAAACTGCAAAGTCTCTTACAAAAGAGCCTGGCAGTTCTCACCAATTAGCAAAAACTGCTTTAGCCTTACCTCAACTCCAAGCTGTGACTTCATCTGTTCATTGCTCATGAGGGACCCATCAAAGACACCTAAAATTAGCTGTTCTGTGGCTAAAATTTTCATGAATGTGAAAACTATTATTATCCTGGACTTTCCAGTTAGTCTCTCTTACAGAATAAGTCTCAAAATACCAGATTCTTCCTCCATTACAAAAAAGGACCTCAAGAAAAAAAGAAAAGCATCCTAACCCCTCCAGGATGGGGTAGTAAGTACCTTTCCCAGCTGCTAGGGCTGGATGGGGTGAGGAAGGACTGCAGGCTTACTTAAAACCCAAAACACAACCCTGCTGCTCGGAGCCAGAAAGGGCACTCTGAGAGGGAAGCGGGTCCACGGGCAGAGGGCAGGGGTAATGCCCCCATTGCTGCTCTTCCCCACAGATCTTCCCCAACGTGGAGGGCTGGCCCTTCCCGCGGTACCTGGGCTCCTGTGGGCGCCTGGTGGTCAGCGCCAGCACCCGGCCCCTGCGCGACTTCTTTGGCGCGGCCCCCGAGGTGGCCGCAGACCTGGCCCTGCAGCTCCTGGCCGTGCTGCGCTCCATGGCCACCAACGACCTCAACTACTTCTTCTACTTCACCCACGTTGACGCTGGCACCTTCGGCGTGTTCAGCAATGGGCATCTGTTCATCCGGGATGCCAGCACGCTGGGCATCATCGACAAGGAGGAAGGTACTCAGCGGGCACCGTGGCGACACATCTGTCACGGGAGGGCTCGGGAGGCAGGACAGACAAATCTTTCCCCTTCGGCCCTTGGCTCTGCTGCTGCCTTTTTTGGTTTGGTTTTTTTTGTTTGCTTGGTTGTTTTTTTTTAATTAACCCAACTCCACTTAATAAATTGTACCATGAGAAGTTCACAGAGAGACTCACCATCCTGCCATCCTGGCTCTGAGTCAGGAAGGCGACAGGTGTTTTGTTTGTGCAGTCGGTGGTTTGGTGACCACTTTGGAGCTGGCAGCAGCTTTCAGCGTGCACGGCATGCTGAATGCTCCCATTTGAAGCCTTCCTTTTAAAACTTTTGCCATTCAAATGTCAATATTTGCAAGCAAGAATATTGCAAATATTTGCAATATTTGCAAGAAATTCTGTAATTTCGTTTGTTCTAAGTAGTGGGTCAAATTGGACCCTTTTAATGTGAATTTATCACATTGACTAATAATGGTTATTATTATTTATAACAATAATAACAAAATCCCCCTTTTTGTCACTTTTATATAAAATTAAGGGTTAGTATTGCATTTTCACAGCTCACATTGGTGTACTTCTGCAAGTAAAGCTAGTCAAAGACTATTCATCCAATAATTTAACAGTTTCATTTTGAATATTCAGATTTTCAAAAGGTTTTTCCTCAGCTCCATTCAGCTCAGTATTCAAAATATTCAGAAGCAGCTGTCAGAAAATTTTCCACTGGATTTCCTTTTCTTATCCCAACAGCTATGACTGCTAACTTGACTTCAGCTAGATGAGCTGTTGTTGCAATGTAATAATTTTGGTTAACATGGAAAAAATTACAGATCTGGCTATTTGTGGTAGTTTTTTGTAGGAGCTCTGCATTTTAGATTTGTACTCCAATTCTCATTTCTTTCGGCATCAGCTTGACTCGACAGACTCATCTCCAGTTCCTCTGACAGGCAGCTCTGCAGAGCTCTGTCATTCAGAAAAACATACATATTTCAGGAGCGAGAAAATTGGCTCATACACAGCTTCAGCACTGAGTAATTTGCAGTGAAAGGTGGTCACATCCTTTAGACAGTAACAAACCCCACGTTAACACAGAGGCACGGATATCTCTGACTGTCCAGCTCGCTGTTATGTTTCCAACAAGCGGTTTAATTGTCCCCAACAGGGAGCCAGCTGATCGATGGCCAACAGGAGTATAAAGACATCTTCAGCTGCCTGACTGTGGACTGCCAGTCTGCGTTTGTGTCCTGTGACTCCATCAGGGAGAAGCACAGCCTGGTCATGGTGTGTCAAGACCTCCTGCCGAAGCTGCTGACGGGGAAGTTCCTGCTCCCCGTGCAGGAGAAGATCGACGCCTTCCTGCAGCGCTGCGCCCGCGGCCTCAGCGATGAACACGGCGCCAACGAGGCCATGGCGGAGCTGGCAGAGATCCTGAAACCCCTGCGGTCCTGCGACTCCCGCTTCGCCTACCGCTACCCTGACTGCAGATACAGTGACAAGTTCTGACACAGCAGCTGTCCCTGCCAAGGACTGGGCCAGTGTCAGCCCCCTCCCAGTGCGGGAAATGAGAAGGAAGCAGGGTAGCTGGAAAGAGCTGCCTCGAATCCGGGGCGTTCTCAGTGTAGAAGAAGGGAGCGGAGCGCACATGGGATTTATTATTCATCTCCCAGAGATGCATTTGTTATGTGGGATTTAGACATGATGTATGGTTTATGGATTATTAGCATTGTCACGACTGACAAGGGGCCACAGGATTAATAAATCTCATTCACATGTTTTGGCCTTGGAAGAGTTTCCCATGCCATTTGTTGAAAAGCAAGGCAGGATGCTCACAACCAGCTAGATAGAGGTTCTTCATTGCCAAGAAACTCTTTCTGATGGAGATGAACTATAAATAATATGGGATGGATGGATGGATGGATGGATGGATGGATGGATGGATGGAGGGATGGATGGAGGGATGGATGGATGGAAGCATTTAAGACTTTCCCTGCAGCTATTTTTAACATGCTAAGAATCATAGATAAACCAGAATCATAGATAGACCAGATCAGTTCTGTACCATCACCCATCACAGCTCACTTTTATAAAATATTTTAATTTTATTACTTTGATGGCACACAGAACAGAAAGACACAATCAAAATCATTAAAAAGCTGGAAGGCTCCATGTCTCTTGAGACTTAATTTCTCTAATCCCCAATTATAATTGCTTCTAGTCTTTCCCAAGTCAATGGACAGTAATCAGAGACTAATATAGGGCTTTGGTTTAAGATGAGAAAAAAATCCCAGCCCTGGGATGGGATTGTCCAGCAGATATTTTCACATTATTCTCTCTAAAGTGGAGGAACCATTTGCACAAACCCATTCAAATGGGAAAATTACCTTAAGAGGAGAAGGAACACAGGCAGAGGATGAGACATTCATTTACACTGAGCCTGACAAGACTTGCCAAACACTCAATACTCCAGTGTAGGTGCTGGGACACTCCAAGAGCTGGGGAGATCTAAGTTCTGACCAGCAAGAGCTACAGCCGTCTTCATCCATTTGCCTTCCAGAGGAGGAATTGGCAAGCCAGTCCCCAAAGGAGTGAGTCAGGCACTTAAAATTTGGAGTGGTGAACTCATTTCACAGCAGTTGTCAAACCAGGGCTAGATCCAGGTGCCTCATTTTGCACGAGATGGTTGCAAAAAGTGGCAAAACACAACTTTTCTCACTCAGAATCTGTCAGTCCCCCTCATGTGTGCTGCCTGTGAGGTGTTGGAAGCCCACCAAACCTTCCCTGATGTGCAGGGGTCAGACAGATCTGATTTTGGGGCCTTCTCCGGGATCCAGGCACACAGAAGTCACTGAACAAATTTGACTGAGCTAAGTAAGAAATGAGGCTTTCTGGATCATCCACAAGAATTTTCATCATGGGAAGGGTCTTCTTCTAGCAATGGTCCAAAAACAATTGTTAACGATCTAAAGGCAGAAAAAGATGTGAGTGCATTTGAATTGCCAGTGGTTGTTCTGACTTGTGCTGTACAGAGAAGGAATGCAAATCCAGATTTTGTGTTGGCTGTGAGGGGCTCTGTGCACGCAGAGTGTCCAGCCTGGGGTTCCAGGCAGTGTGGGTGAAGGCTTGTGAAACAGGTTGGGCATCCAAAACCACACACAAGGGTCTGACATGGGGGAAATGTGACTCAGGACAATTATTTTGCCTTTCTTGCTGGCATAAAGTATCAAGTGCACCTTTTACCTTTCAAGATGTAGAAACATTGAAAATAATTTGTGGGTAAGTTTAGCTGCAGGCCCAGATGGTCAGACAGCAAAGAGGTTTAAATATACAGCCTCAGCTACAGCTGCAGCCCTCTTTCATGCTTTCAGTCTATTTCTACACCATGGCTCTCTTCCAGACAGAAAAACATGTCCTTCACTGAGATACACAAGGCTGTCTAACAACCTGCTTCCATCAGTTTTTCTTGAATCTGTCTGCACCTCCAGTCTCTTGGGGTGTGGGTTTACCTGAGAGCTGGGTGTTAGCCCTGGGCCCCTTTTCCTGCAGAGATTGTCTCACACTGTGCTGGAGACACAGAGGAAACCCAGAGAGGATGTGCGTGCTCAGCACCTTAGAGAACGTCAGGAGCAAGCCCAGATCCCTCAGGAACAGCCCAGCACAGGGCAAAAGGACAGAGAGGTGTCACACAGGCTCTGGCAACTCCCAACCCTAAAGAGCTGGGGGTCAGAAACAGAAGAGCTGTGCTTTTACTTTGCTGCTTGGACTCATTTGGCAAGGCTGCAGCAGAAGCCTTGAGACATGTAGCATCTATTTTTACAGGGCTTGATTCAAAGTTGTTAAAGCTGAGAGGAGTCTCCCCACTGCTTTTAATAGACTTTGATATGAATTTAAATAAAAAATCCACTCATGATTAAAAATAACAAAATTGTGGATTCACAAATTATTAAAGCATTGGGAGCTGTGTTCTCCACCAGTTTCTTTGCAGACATTGATTACAAAGGCCAGGCTCATGTAAGACTGTGACTAACAAGCCAGCCATAAAATCAGTCCATGGCTCAGAGAACAATAATTTTCCTAAACTAAATCTCATTTCCCTATATTTCCCTGGCCTCCTTTTTTTTTTTTTCCCAGAATTGCCAATTTTTACTCTTAATATTTTCCTTTTTCTTGGCAGTCAAACTCTGGAATCAGTGCCCATCCTGTCTGCCAGCTTCAGTCAAGCCTTCAAATCCTAGTAGGCCAAGCTCCAAAAGGATGTGAAATTAACTTATAAATGGCAATTATTTAAAACCTAATCCTTCCCAAAAGAACTCTCAAGCAATTTTTTCCTCTCCGTGTTCGAGTTATTTCTGTCAGTGGCTTTGTTTGAGCCTTTGCAAACTGTTCCTGGTAACAACTTCAGCTGTTTCCACAGCAGAACAAGAATGGCAGGAGAGATCTTCCACCAATCTCCCAGTCAGCCTCAGCACCTCCTTTACCTGTGGGTAGCTTGCAGCTGCCTCTATGCCCAGCTGCTTGTCAGGTGTCTCAGTGCCCTATATCCCACATATTTTTAAAATTTTCATGTCAAGAGGTTTGTAAAAATGTATTTTTTGCCTTATTTTGACTTGCAGCATATTTTTATGCTGTCATTTCTCAGAAGGTTGACACTGCTACAAGTCCTGGGGGGTTGGGAATTCAGATTTCCCACTCCATAGCTTTTGTGGGTCATAATTTCTTGCCACACTTTGCACACACAGACATCCCCTTCCCTGCCAGCTTCCCACAAAGGGCTACCCAGAAAACACTGTGGCATTTTGGAGAGCTTGGAACCAGCACTCAACAGCTCCAGTGCACAGGAGCAGCCAGTCAAGCACATTTCATGCACAATTCCAGCGAGCTCGGCCAACATCAGTTGTTTGCAGGTGCTTTTTATTTGCCTTCTGGTTTGCTGAGATTTTAGGATGCACTTGGGTCCCATTTGCCAATTACTCTCTACAGCCAGGTGCTCTAGATGCTTTATTGCTAATTCTTCCTCAGCTTCTCCCATCATCCCATGAATCTGGAAAGTAGAGCTTTAACAAAAATATTGAGTGTCATGAGATGTTATGAAATCACAAGAACCAGCTCTGTGGTGTTCTGAAGTGGCTCACCAAGACACATTAATTTGATTAATAGGTGAGTCTGTCTGCTACTGTACCCTCTGTTCCCCTAATTCAGCACTGAAAGGAGCTTAGTAGCCATCCTGAAACTACAAAAACACAAACAGGAATTTCAGGGAAAGGAAAATTGAATGAAACAGCTACTCCAGGCTGGGGGGCTGGGAGAGGCATGCACTGTTTCTGCCTTATGGATTACAGAATATGGGCAGGCTCATCTGCTCTCCTCCACCGGGGATGGTCTCAGCCAGAGTGGGGGCAGTGGGGTTTTAGGATGACCTGAACAATTGATAAGAGACCCCAAGGAAGGGTGAGGATGATCCAAAAGTCCAGGAAAAGTGAAGGGGAAAAAAAAGACAGGTGGAAAAATAAGTAGGGACACCTGATAAAGATCTTCAAAAAGTTCTGTTACAGTCATAGCTTTACTTGCATCATTCTACCTTGCTGCTCTTCCACAAAACCCCACAATACCTATTCCTTGCAACACAGAGCATAAATGACAATAGGCAGTCTAGAACAAACTTTTCAGGTGTTTGAAGATAGAATACCCCAGCCTGTTCCCTGGGGACATGCAGGTTTGAAAGAAGCAGCTTGTCAGGTTTTACAATGCTCTAGTACTACTCAGCAAGGATGCACAGAGCTACAGCGCTCTCCTTACACAGTTCACTTGCTACATTGCATGCAAAGATAGCTCTTTAGACTCAACACCCACAGAAATGTCATGCAAGGTTCAGCATATTATGTGTTTGAAAAGGACCTTGTCAGTCACATGGGATTTTTTTTTTCTCCTTTCAAAATTTAAACATTCATTTGGATAAGGGCTTGTCAGATTCATTCCTCTAGTGATGCCTTAAAATAGTGGGTTTTCTTGCTTTGAAAAAAATTATCAAGACACTTGGAATAATTCAGGGACTTTTCACAGGGACTGAAACCTTCCTCTGTTCACATTCTTGCTGCAGAAAGAATAAGAGAGAAGATCACCTCTGAGTGTTCACTCTGCTCTGGCTGGAGCAGCTGTAAACATTTACTCCTTTTTTTCCCCAACATCTGAAGATGAAGATGGAGAAAATAAAGTGCCTTTCTGTGTTTACACTATTTCTACAAAGCAGGGATTTGTGTACAGTTCAGGCACTGCTAAGGACAAGAGGAGAAGGGTGCTGGAACAATGTTGGTGCTGGGGGCAAGGGCTGGGATTAAACATCTCTGCACCCAGTCCGGGCATTTCAGACACCCCTGAAAGGAGTCACTGCATCAGTTCTGGTGTTTCAAAATGGAAATCCTTTCAGCAGGTGGAGAAGGGGTGGGAACAATTGTCCAGAGTTCAGGAAATCAATTCCTTATCCCTTCCTGTTCCCACTGACAGCACTGCTGTTCTGCCTGTCCCTTTCCAGCAGACAGAGGCCCCCATGGGATGCCTTTGTTACATGGGGGATGCACAGATCAAACCTCCCAGGTGTCAAAGGACAGGAGCAGTTGCCTGAGGAACAGGGCCAGAGGTGATGGGGGCTTTCCATCAAATGGCTGCATTGAGTGAGAACAAATCTTGACAGGAGTTTGTGTCTACAAGGTCTGAAAGAAAAAACCAAACCTGCAGGAAGTGGTCTTGTTGCGTTCTGTGAGTAAAATGACCAGAAAAACCTAAAGAAACAGCTGCTGCTTTGTTCTGCCAAAGTGCTTAGGGAAAGGCTCCCTGAAGTTGAGCAGTTTGACTTTTATTCCAACAGAAGTTTTGGGGTTACCAACTCCAGGGAAGGGCTGGCTGAACTTTAGGGTTGCACGTCCCTAGGCAGGAGCCAAGCAGAGCTGTCTAAAAATACAGCTTTTGCATGACTGGAGGATTGCATGTGCAGCAAGATAAAATTACTGGGGAAGGAGGGCAGGAAAGAGGAGCTTCTGGACAGAGGACAGGAGTACAAATATGACCTTGAGGTGCCACCAAGAAATGTATATATTTATCAAAAAAAAAATCAAAGCCCTCAGCAGTGGCAGATCAAAGAGGAAGTATAAAAGGTCAAAAGGCATGGAAAAACCAGGACTTTTCTAGCTGGATCAGAGCCTTCAAAAGACTGTCATTCCCAGAGGTGTCCATGTTCATAGGATTTCATGAGAGGGGTTGTTCATAAATTTGATAGAAACACAGACTGACCTAAAGGACAGAGAACTCTCAGAACAAGAGAGGCAAAAATTAGGAATTATTGGAAAAGCTGTGACCACAGGTTCCCTGTTTTCCCTGCTGCAGACCCAGATCCACGAGCACACTCTGAGGCACTGGCCACCTTCTTCTGGGGCAGGGGAGAGCAAAGGCCCTCAGGTGCAGTCCCCCAAATCCCCTCCTGCTGCTGGGCAAGGATGGAGGGATGGCTCCCTGGCAGAGGAGTGAACTCACTCAGAGGGAAACTTTTGGAGGCTGGATTTGCAGGTTGCAGGAACAGCTGTGAGCTGCTTCATATCTTTTTAAAGCCATATATGGAGCCCAATGGGAAGGTGGGATCTGCTGTGATCTCTGCCCAAGTTTCTCTTGAAGAGCTCTGCAACAGTGAGATCTCTTTAAAGACACCACATTAGAAGTTCACAGTAAATGTGGACTGACAATAAATAAAAAATATACACACACATACCCCAGGTGGCTAAACAGCAGCACAAGGGAGCGATTCTAACCAGACAGACACCCTTCATAAAGGAGGAATCAGATGCAGAAATTAGGCAAATTAGATGCAAGGCTACAGTAAGGCAGCCCCAGAAGAGAAATCCGAGGAGCGACTTGCTAACAGCGTGGAGGCTGACAATGAACCCTTTCTCAAACACATCAGAGGCAGGGAGTCTGCCAGGAGAGCTGCTGAGGCCAGCAGGAAATCTCAGTGCAAGGCAGCCCAAGGAATGAAGAAATCAGTATTTTGCAATGACAGTCACAGGCGGTCTTTCAAAGAAGAGATAGGAGTAAGAGCTTAAGTGACTCTGTTAAGACTAAAATCAGGTAAACCCCACCCCAACCTCCCCTCTGAGACAGCAAGGAGCACACGAGGCAGGGTGGGGGTCGTGCACTAAGATTTTGGTGCTGTTTTGCATTAAAGATGGTGAAAAATGGGTGGAAATAGCTGCTCAGGGTGTGTGTGATTCCATCCAGGGCAGATGCTCTTCATGGGGAGAAAATCAGGAGCACAGCAGAGGCTCCAGGGAGCTCAGGCAGCCAAGGAAGCCTGGGAAGAGGTGAGGTTTCAGCACAGTGCAGAGGAAAACAGGATAACTGGAGGGGCACAGGGCTGGGAGGGTTTTCCCAGGAGAGGTCAGCTGAGGAATCCCCTACATCAGGGAATGCAAGGACTCAATAGGACAAGGATCCTTCTTCGTCTTGTTTCTTACAGTCGCCCTCAAACACAACACCAGAGACTTGGCCCAGTGTGCCAGCCCAAGGGAACTTCAAATGTCACAGGAATGGCAGGAACAAGGATTGGGGCTCCCGGGGTGATGTCCCAGGTTGTGGTCAGGTGCCCACTTTTCATGACCAAAGAAACATCTTTCTTGGTTGAAAAGGAGTCTTAAGTTTTGCAGTATCTGTAAAATTAAATACATAAACACATAATTTTACAATATTTATGAATAAAGCTATTGCAACATAGTTACTAATGACTCACTGTCTTCTCAAGGAAACTCCCTAATTTTTCAGTGATATCTCCTTTTGGGGAATAAAAACCCCAAACCAAACCCAACTTGAAGGAAATAACCTTGTCCTGATCCAAAGAAACCGTGTTCACATCAGAGTTGTGAGTAGGAGAGAGGGAACACTGAGTAATGACACATGGGAGCTTTGAGATCCCAGATCTATTAAAGTGCTGGTTTGCCAGATTAGCCCCTTTGCATGCCTGGAAAAGTTCATTCAGAACAAACTTTCATCATAATCAAAAGCAAGTTATCGGGCAAAAATGCATCTGGTTTAACTTTCAAGGGCTGGTACCCTCGAGAGAATTTTTATTTCAACATCTGAAACAGCTTTCAGTGGCTGTACATGGATTGATACAGGTTTCCCTCCTCTCACAGAGTCAGAATGGTTCAAGAGAGTTGTTCTGCTCTTTGGTTGCTTTTTAGGGTTTGGAAACCTTGGGCTCAGAGAATTTGCTTTCCTCCCAGGTGAAACTGGGAGGAAAAGGCCTCAGGAAACTGTCCCTCCTCCTGTCTTCTTGTGTCCTTCTTGGGTTTTTGGAGAAATTAAAGACCAGGACCAAGTTGTCTTGATGTCTTACCCAAAACAGCTCTCTCTTTTTCCCTCTAACCATCCTCACTCCCTTATCTTTACTGAAGTTGAGTCATTCCTCTCAGAGGACCGGAGAGATCCCAGCCTCCTTCCCAAGGGACAATTCCTCACTCCAGAGATGGAGACAGCAGTGTTTTCTGACCTGAAATGAGAGAGGACTGGCGAGCAGCCAGTGGGGCTCTGCCCAGGGACAGGCAGCCAGGGAGGGGGACACCTGTCCCCAGGCTGGCATGGTGCAGCTCCAGCCCTGTTTGCTCCCAGGGGATGTCCCCAGTGCCAGGGGCCAGCTCGCTGCCCGCCCCAGGGCTTTGGCTGCAGAGGAGCTGTGCAGGGGCACCTCTGGGACAAGGGCTGCTTCAGCTGCTGGGGACAGGGAAGAGAAACTCCTTCCTGGAAGTCCCTGCAGCTGGAGAGGTGCCAGAGGAAAAACTTCCCCGTGGTGCACCCAGAGAAGATGAAAGAAATTACAAAGAGAAGAAGTAGGGAAAGGTTGTTATCACCCAAACCAGCACTGGGTCCTTCAATTCCAGCTTAATTAAGGGAGCTTGGCAGGGCAGAAGACCCCAAGGCAGGAGGGTTCCTGTGCTTCAGCACATCAGATGAGATGAACTGTGCTCAGGGGAACCTGCCATCCAAACAGGTATAATGAACAAGGTTTCACTGCAAAAAAAATGTAAATGCAACTCTTTCAGTTCATTTTCTATTAATTGGACCACAGATTTTTTCCTCTGATGACCCAATAACCACTGGTCAATAACCTTGGGGGATAAAGGAGGGAGGCAGAGGAGGGAAAGGCTTCCATGCTTCCCTGTATGGCATGGAAGTGATGACCCAGAGCATTTTAGCATGGCAAGAGGCAAATATGAAAAATCAAATAGAGAATCCTAAAGTAATTCAAGTCAAACCAACATTTAAAACAGCATCTTGGTAATGGGGACTAAGGTGGAGGAGCATTGGAGGGACATTGTGCCTTCAGTTTTTAAAACTTTAAAGACATTTAATGCTTTCTCAGACAGCCCAAACAAATGAATCACCTTGAAGACAAATAAAAGCCTGCTTTAAAAAGAACTATTTTTCTTGTATCCCAGTGGATTTGCCATTATCAGTGACAGGCACAGGCCTACCTACAGTATTGAGATAATTGCTTTATGATATCCTTTGGTCTGGAAGTTTCTCCTAATGCCAACTTATTCTTCAAACCCAAATTTTTTCCTCCCCTTTGAGCATTAAATCCACCAAGAGAAGGTGATGAGCATGGCTGAGACACAAGGAGTGTGTCAATGAATAGAAAGGCTGCACTAGGGATGTTTGCCAGTGACAGCATGGAGATAAATGTGAAGAGAAAGAGAGATATTTTGAGAAGGAGAGATGAGCACAGCCACTGAAAAGCACCAAAATGAGCACACAAATAAGGCACAGGAGACATTCAAGAAGTGAAGAGATTTGCCAGAATAGAGAGAAAGAGGGCTTCTTCTTTGGCAGATCTCAAGCAAGATAGCTTGCCAAATAAACTGGAAGAGGAAGGAGGTGCAAAAAAAAGACACAGAGCAGTGAGCAGCAGCACTTCCTCTCTATGTGAGATTTTTTTTTCTGTGTATTCAAGTTTTTCAAAAGCAGTCACACCACCCAGCTTCTGGAAGATGAGAAGAAATGCACGTCCCTTCTCAGCCACAGAAAAACCCACTTTTTAAACTCACATCATCCACTGCTGCCCTGCACCCACGTCCCTGCAGTATGGGGGCAGAAACACCAAGTGTGGGTAATCGCTGGCAGGGAGGAAAGGAAGCACTGAAGCAAGGTGCTCCATGCCTCTATCCTCTCTCCAGGTACCAAAATCCACCAGCACCAAACTCCTCATTCCTTCCCAAGATCCCTTCTCAGCAGAACTGAGGGACCTGTGTGGGAAAACACCGTGTTCCTCGTTTTCCTGGCAGCACTGATCTGCCTGGCTGATGATGAGCAGCAAGGGAAGAAGGTGCTGAGCTGCCCCAGCACCCTCCTTCAGGGGCCAGCACCTCTGCAGTGGCTGTCCCTGTGACCCTCAGCCCCCTGGCATGGACTGCTGGGGGACAGGAGGTGCTTTGAGGGCAGGGGACCGGCCTTCCCACGAGCACAGGGGCTGGGAATGTTTCCGTGCTGGAGGCCAAATTGATTTTTCTAGCGCAGTTTCCACATTAACGCACAGCTCAGCGGAGTCCAGCATCACACCCAAAACATCTTGTGGCCACGACCCCTAGGGAAGGAAGCCACGGGTTGTGCTGGCAGGGCCTGGGGCTCCTGCCCTGCAGGCGCCAGCAGGACGGGAGGTGGAGAAACACCAGAGAGAGCTGGAAAAGGCAGCTCCTGGCACACACAGGGCAATCAAATACCTATTCAAACCCAGCAGCACTTCATTCATATGCTGTCTTATGTTCTCCCATCTCGTGGTTGTGTAAATAAGCCATAGAGAGCATTAGCCATGGCATTCTTCATAACACAGCCATAATTGCTAGAGGCTCCATCGAGCTCTGTAAACAGCATTTTGCACTGATTTTGAAAATTAGGAACTGAAGTTGCTCTTATGATAATTGCCAACTCATTTTGCTCAGTGCTGGAAAACTCATTCCACCTTTGCTTTTCACTTTGTAGCTGCTGAAGCAGCTTTTCAAAGGTATCATCACTTACTGACACACACATTATTTCTCTGTTAACAGAACTGAGGGGTTTACCGAGCACTCACTCAAACGATTTTTTGCCTGCCCAGACTTTTGCCCTGCCAGAATTTGCTTCTCTACTTCTTCATTTGCTACATTTAAAAAAATCGTATTCTTGTACAACTAGGACGCTTATCACAAAAACTGGTATTTTTTCCCCTATCTTTTAATTTTCCTTTTACAGGGGAAATATCTGTATCTGTCTTAGAGATAACCCTGTAGAAGTTCTGACTGGAGAACATGGGTAAAAGTTGAAAGATCAAAAAATCACAGAATCATTAATGCTGGAAAAGCCTTTTAAGATCATCAAGTCCAACCTTTGACCAAACACCACTACACCAATCAAACCACAGCACTAAATGCCACATCCAAGCTTTGGCTGGTTCTCAGCCAAAGCTCAGTATTTTGATGCAAAACGTGTGCCATGGGGCACCCCCGGGCTGAGCCCACACTGCTATTTCTCAGTAACATCATACCCCACCAACCTGCCACTGAAACCAATTTTTTATTTTTAAATATCCCAGCCAGGTATCTGGTATCCTCACCCTTATCTGATGGCTGCATATCAGCATCCCTGGGCTGCCCAGGCACTTCTGCCTCCTCAAGCATAATTACAATCACTTTGTCACCTAAAACCAAAGCTTTCTGGGTGCTCTCACGAGGCTTCCAGGGCTGCACCAGCCTGGGAAGCATCAGGAGGTAACAAGATGGGCAGAGCATTAAAGAGCAGCAGCCCTAAACCCTCTCCAACACATTCCCAGCTCCTGCTCTCTGCTCTCCCAAGGGGTGTGGGTGAGCACCCAGCCCTGCCCTGGGCTCTCCAGCAGGGCTCAAGGAAAGCTGTGAGGAGCTGCTGAGCTCCTCCAAGGCTCACACAGCCCAGGGGACTCCAGGAGCTGCTGGGCTGGAATAATTTGCTCTCCTGTGCCAGCTGAGCCAGCTCCTCCCTGCTGCTCCTTCCTCCTGGTGCCCAACAGAAGAGCTGGGAGAGCTGCTCTGTTTGCAATGGGTATGTTTCTAAACACCATTTAATCTGGGGCAGCAGAGATAACACTGGCATCTCTAAACAAAGTTCTGCACATAAATACTGAGCTGTAAGTCTGCCCTGAGCCTGCCAGCAGTTCCTGAGCCCCTGGAATACATTTGCAAATCTTCAGATATGAAGGCATTTTACCTTTAAGAAAGTCTTCAGCTACTGGAACCACAGCAGATGCTCTTACCACATTGCACTGGATACCCTGCCTAGTGCTACTACTCTTTAAAAGCCCTTCACACTCCCCCCTGCACCCCTCAAAAATGGCAACTGTGACTGGCTCCTAGCTGTTGTCCTTGGATTTCACCACAGCCCAAATGAGGCTGTTTCTGGTGGCTCACTCACCCTCCAGTAGCCAACGTTCTCTCTTACCTGAGGACCATTTTGGTTCCTAAATAGGTCATTTTTGCACCCACCTGAACCTTGCTTGCAGACAGGTGACCAAACCCAGTTTGCACCCACTGCACACCTCTCAGCCTTCTCCAGGTGCCACAAAAATCCTTCAAGTTACTGCTATGAAGGTCAGCCTGTGGCAGTGATGTTCTGGGGGAACAAAACAACCCCAAACCCCCAGATTTTATGTATGTTAAAACTGGACAGATTAAAGCTCCAGCAGCACCCAGGACATGGACTGCATGTTGCACTCAGCACATGGCATTGACAGCTACAGCTGACTGACCCCTGCCACAAGAAAAGCCCACTTTCCTTAAAGGGCTACTCAGCTTCCCACTGATTTGGTGATGGAAAGTACAGAGGAGGAAAGGGGTGAAAACATCCTTTATGCCTGTTCATTTTCTCTGTGCCCACAAGGCTGAACTAAATGACAGCCCAGCCATGTCACTGCACACATCTTAGGCTCTCTCTTCTTCTCTCAGTCTTCTCTTGTGGTGTCCCTTCCTGACTCTTTCAGCGATTTTAAGTTTTTGCATGTTCTTGGAGCCAACTCTCTCATGCCACGTTTCAGTGCTCTCAAGGACTCTGGCAATGGCTGAGTTGTTGGGGTGTGACTCCAAGAATCTTCCAGCTCCAGCATTAAAGGAGACAGTGCTTTAGCCCCTTTGTTTAACCATTAGCCCGTCCATTAACCCTTGCCTGGGATTTTGCTACTTTTAAATTGCTCTGTCCTACAGCTTGAAAATACCTTCTATGACAAAAAAAAAAAATTGTGGGATGTGATTTGAGAGCAGTGCTCCATCCTAACAGAAAGCAGAGTGTGCTGCCTTCTGAGAGAGAGGAACCACTGCCTGTCAGGGGCTCAGGGGCAGGACAGGAGGGAGGAAGAGGGCTCTAATGATAAATTAATTTTCATCCCAAGTCCACACGTCATCCAACTGCTGTGCATGCCCACTGCCCTACTGTTCCCCAGTCAGGAGCAGCAGCAATTGCATTTTAACCCTTTAAGAAGCTCCCTGGCAGCAGGAACTGGCAGTGCCCGGTAAAACACTGACATTGCTGCCCTAGGCAGGCTGGGAGCTGAGCCCTCCCTGCTGCTGCCACAGTGAGCTGCCTCTTCCCATCTTCCAACCCTTGGTGCTTTTATGGCTTCCCAAAATAAATGTGGATAAAGGCACCTCACCCCTCATCTCTACGCCTCATCCCTGCTCCCTTTATCCCACTGCAATGGGAGAGGCCAGCGCTGCTCCTCCTGGGCACAGCAGCTGACAGGACAGCTCTTCCCTCCTGTGGTGGCAGGGGACATCTCCTGTGGGGCTCGGGGATGGTCCCTGTGCTCCGAGCCCGGACACAGCTGCGCTGCACACCCCACCATGTCCCTGTCACCACAGGGGCTCTGCCCAGCAGCTGCTCTGCCTCTCCTCCGTTTTCAGCTTTGCAAAGAGTTTCGGCACCAACAAGGAAATGCCATGTTCCACCTCCCCCGAATGTCCTGCTCTCCCCTCTTTTGGAGGAATGTCTTTGTTTTCCTGGACTGAGGCTGCCCTGTGCCCTCCCCATGCCCACGTTGTTGCCTTGCTGGCAGCCTGGCCCCTGGCACCCTGTGCCGTCCCCCACGGGGCCCTCAGGCAGCAGCAGCCCTGCTCTGAGCTCACCTGGCCTTGAGCTTCAGCTTCATTTTGTCCTTGAACTTGTCCGGGCACCACCTGCACCCCTCCTTCCTCCACTCAGCAGCAGCACAACGAGAAGAGGCAGCACCGGGTGGCTTTGACCTGTCCCCGAGGTAAATCCTCACATCCCTCAGCCCTGCCTCCATGCACTCCCAGCTGGAGTGATTCCTCTGCCTGCTCCCGCACTGCCTAAAGCAGCCATGGAGGATCACAGAACCGTTTGTTAAGAGCTTAGAACTGACTTTACAGCTCATCTAGTACCAACACCAGCCATGAGCAGGGACATCTCCCAGCAGACCAGGCTCCTCACGGCCTTTATCCAACCTGGCCTTGAACTCTGCCAGGGCATTCACAGCTGCTTTGGGCAACCTGTGCCAGGGCCTCACCACCCTCACAGGGAAGGATTTCTCCCTAATATCTGAGCTAAATTCCCCCTCTTCCAATTTGTAACCATTCCTCCATTTCCTGTCACTAGTTGCTGGCAGAGAAGTTCCTCTCCAGCTCCCCTGTAGCCCCTTCAGGCTCTGGAAGGTGCTCTGAGCTCCCCACACAACCT
Source organism: Irena cyanogastra (assembly GCA_013397155.1). Lineage (NCBI taxonomy): Eukaryota > Metazoa > Chordata > Aves > Passeriformes > Irenidae > Irena > Irena cyanogastra. The sequence continues at coordinate 152,608 of VWZV01017141.1, read as the reverse complement.
TCTCTTCTCCAGGCTGAACACCCCAGCTCCCCCAGCCTGTCTCCACAGGGGGTGTGCTCCAGTCCTCCCTGTCACCTTCACAGCCCTTCTCTGAACCTGCTCCAACAGCTCCATGGCCTTCTTATGGACAAGCCCTTCTTACATGAAGCTTTCCTACCACACTCCTCTGCTGGCCCCATCATGGCTCTCTGCTCTGGCTCCACACAAAACGGTTCTGACCTAGGTAAGCTCAGGTTTAAACACCCTCCTAACCCCTGCACTAAGCACCACATCTCAAACCCTTCCCAGGACCAGGACAGCAACCAAGGACAAGTTCCCTCTTCCCTGTGGTCTTGGCTGAACTCCTGCATCTTCCTTCTCTTTATTAACCAATAAATGTATTTGTGGCCAGGAAATCACCAGCTGTGTGAAATCCCCAAGCCTTGCCCACCTTTGACCCAAGAATCAGCTCAGCTTAGCCAAGCTGTGCTCATTTAAGCAAAGCACCATCACTTGGGGATGCTACTTGGGAAGTCCTTCTCCCACACAGCAAGGCACAGATTCAGGGTACTTTGTCTTTAGGATCAACAAGTTCTCTGCCACACAAATTCAGGAAGTTTTGGGATTTCCTGTCAGCAGAGACTTCTCCCTTTCTAGTGATTTTTATCTAAGTACTTCGTATATAGATACCAACATCTCTACTTCTAAACTGTAACCACTGGTAGGACTTCTCCAGAAAAGTAAAGATAAACTGCTCCCAAGTTATGTATCTGGAGGAAAGCTTTAAAACCAAATGCTCTGTTGAATGTATTTATGGAAGGACTTAAGCTCAGAAACACACAACTATTTATTTCCCCATTTAAAGATCCCTTTTTGACAAGCTCCTCAAGGACAGTTCTCAGACCCACAGCTCAGTAGCAAGTGTTGCTTTTTCTAATTCTTTCTTATCTGTAGTTCAACTTTATACTATTATTTTTAACACCTATTTTTATCTCTGGTTTTATCCATCCCCTAAGAATATCATTTTTCTCCCAGCCTGTAACTTCATGAAAATTCTTGCAGCAAATGCCACGTCTTTGGCCATTTTCATCTTAAATCTGCCTGCTACTACAATTGGTAGCTACAAGCAGATCAGAATCACTTGCAGCAGGGCTCAGCTGTGGAGCTCAAGGGTCCCAAGACCAAGATTCCTTGGAAAATTCAGCTCCAGACTCCAGCCTCCCCCACCCTGCCCAACTCCTAATGCTTGGAAACACCCAGAAATTACAAATGCTCCACTTGGCATCATGTGCTTCATAACTGAAGAAGCAAAAGCGCTTCTTAAGAAGTACAACTGACGAAATAGAAACTTGTGCTTTTTTAATAAAGTGAAACAAAAGCATTCTAAATCATAGCAGCTTATAGATCCAAACTGTCCATTGCTTGGGAGCAGAGTGTGATTAAGAAGTATGGAAACTGCAAAATATTAAAGCCCTGCAGCAATTCCAATTCATGGCAACCCTTCCCACAGCACGAGGAATGCTGCCTGATGTTCTATGGATTTGGTCTACTTGCTCATTAGCAAAATATGAATATTCTTCCTTGGTAATGCCATATCCTCTTTTCCAAAGGGGAGGAAAGGTACAAAGCCCTTCTGATTAGCACACAGTAGCTCTTTTCCTAATTAGCAATGTTATTTTACAGCACTGAGAAATGAGGACCTTTTGTTTACCATTAGTTGAGGTAAGTGTATCTTGCTTTTATTTGGGTTTAAGACTACTTTAAAGGAGTAGCTTTTCAGTTGCAGCATGGTTTGTCAAGATTACAATATTTATGACTGCATAAAATACATAAGTAAAAAAAAAAATTATGATTTGTAGAGTTTGTTATCAAGAGCTGAGACTTACACTTTTACAGAACTGCAAATACTGGCTTCCTAACTGCTAGTTGGTAATTTTGCTGGCAAGAACATTTCGTTAACGCTTTTCTTCAATCTCTACACCCTTTTGTCCAACTAGTAAGAACTAGCAAGAAAGTCAGCTCTAACTGTGGTTAAACTGTTGTAACAGCGTTAGATAAACTGTGCTGATTCTTCATTAAAACACCCTTCTATGTTTGAAGCTACAACATAAGAGGCGATTCTTTTTGTTCAGAAGGAACTATCCGCATGCTCTGTGCCTGCAACACTTCACATTGATCACAAAAAATTTAACAATGCAACCACTAACATACCCCACTAATGAGAAATTATGAGAAACTGTTCAATGCAGAACCTTCCGCATCAGTCAACTCTGATCGATAAGAAAGCTATCAATTTTGAAATTTAGATTTAATGCATTTTCAAGAAGCTAATGAGAAAGGAGCAACTTAAAATAAATACCATCATTAAAACTGCAAACTGTTACAATGATATATTATAAACTTGTCCTAAATAAACCTAGTGCTTCAAAAATTTACCAGTGAATTTGTATTACAAAATATGTGAAAATACAATAGAATACCACAAAACAACGTCCTTTTTTGGGGTCAACAATGACACCAAGATGATTCAGTTTAAACTTGTAAAATTGTTATTAGAACATACTGTAATATATAAGTTGCAATTTGGTTGAAATCTAGAGAACATCCCCACCAAAACTCAATCTTCTTCATTCCTCCTCTTAAAACTAGTGCCAAACTTCCTGTCAAAGTTGGTATTTTCTTGAAGAACTTTAAAATTTAGCCGTTACTTATTTTCTACTACTACATTTTGGCAGCAACTATTTATTGGTCTGTTATTGCAAAAAGTGCAATTTAACAATAAACCAGTCTGAAGGTCATTCTATGTCTTGAGGATACATACCATATATTTCTTTAAAAATAATCATACTTTTGTAAGCAATACTTTACAGTAGACACCTCAAATCTACCATAGATGTAAAACTTAAAACGAGAAAAATTTAGTCTCTAAATCTTTATACACATATTTATATTCGAGTTTCTATATATATTATATATATACACAAGCACAAGAGTATATATAAAATATATATAATCAGATTCAAAAAAGAACAAAAACTGGGCACTGTACATAAAATCTTTTTAAAACTCAAACAATAGAAAAACTTTAAACATTAAACAATTTTAATAAAAGTTTCTGTACAATGCTAAGCAGTTTTATTTACATATAGAAAATGTAATAGGAGTAGTGTTTGAAATTACAGAACTCCTTAAAATTTCAATGGCAGGTAATCTGGAAAAAATAACAGCATTCCATTCACAAATATTTTCAAGCAATAAATATGTATTTATAAATAGTGTAAATTTACATCAAGATTAGAAACAAAAATCACAAATCTGAAGTTTATTCCTTAGTCTATGTGCAACCCATTTATCTTTGTGACTTGGCTGTTAATTGTTTTAAATTTTATTTAGGAACCAAAAGTGTAACCGTCATGGTTTCAAAACAAGACAGAAAAACATAAAAGCAGTAAAAAATTTATATCACCTAACTCTTCACATTAAAAAAAAAGAAAAGAAAAAAAAAAGTTGCCCAAAGAAAGACTTAAAATTTCTAACTACCTTACAAAGAAATGACCAGCTAAGCTAGTACTTTTTCCAAGGGAAATTCTGAAGGGGGAAAAATGGATGAAACCAACTCATCAGCCCAGAAACAGAGAAATACAAAAGAGGTGGTCTTCAAGTCAGTAGTCTGTATAATGTTGCCAGTTTTGTCAGATATATACAAAACATGGAATTATTTTTTTGAAGTACAGCTGGATGAGCTTTATTTGTTTTGAGTTCTGGAGTAGGAGGCAGTGCTCTCTCCTGTCCAGTTGGTTGACACTCCGCACTTGGAAGGTTGCATAGACACAGCTTTCAGCCAGCAGCCTTACGGGATAGCTACAAAAATCAGTGGTGCAGAACTGGGTCACTTCCTGAATATCAGAAAAGTTTTCATTTAATGTCCATGAAAAAATGTCAAGATGAGGAGGATGGCAATGGAGGAGCCTGAAAGAGAAAACATTAAATTACCTTTTCTACAAGGGTGCAAAACTCTGTGTTTAAGTAAGACCTGCACAAACTGTAACCATGAGAGTTTAAAGTCACACACACTATTCTTTTTACACTTCAGGACTCTTTTGAGAGAATGGTGGCATTTTTTTTCCACCTTACTCAAATACAACCTGTATTTTATGAACACTCTGCATTAGGATTTTGCCTGTACTGCAGACTGGAGTATTCTGTGGGGATGTCTGTGTTAATATGATGTGAACAGCCACAAGTCCCACTGTGGCAGCAAAGAGCTCCATGTGGCCTCAGTATAGATGTATCTTTATACACTCTAAAACAGGGATTCTCAACCTGTTTACCAGTGGGGAGATGGTCCATTTGTAGTTCTCTGAAGCCTTTGTGGGCTTCATTTTCCCTCTTCCCCTCTACCTGAGCAGTAACATATCCCCCTGAGGTTAAGGTATCTGTGGAAAGGCTCTCAGATTCTCTGGCATGGGGACAAAGTGCCTGAAGAGTGAAGTGAGGTGTCTTGTTCCGGCCTGCTGTCAGGAGACGAGCTCCAGGGGATGACCTAACTGTTTCCCAGTATTGCACTTTGGGGCATCCCATCCAAGTACTGAGTCTCAGATGGCATTTCCTGCCCATCTGTGGAACCCCTTCAAAAAGCTCCTCACAGTCTTTAAAGACACTTTAGATCATACCAGAGTACCCAGTTATGGAACTCTAATGCTGGCTCATCCCTGTGTTAGCTCCCGGTACTTCACCCTAGTCTCTCTTTGGCCTAATTCACCTTTGCCAGTCGAGATTATCTTCATCCTGTGATATGCAACAAACCTTAACTCTCCTCCTACATCTAACAGATGTCACTTCTGGGCTATGACTCTTCCCAATTGAGTGTGTATCCCCTTTGAAAGAAATGAATGGCACAGCAACTTCATACAAGAACGATTATCAATGTCCTTTAAGGCCCCAGCCTTAGGTTTTGGTGGGGGAAGGAGCTACGCACAGGTTGAGAACCCTTGTTCTAGGGTCAGTATCACTGCTGTTACCTATATAATGTGTAACCACAGACAACAAAATACCCCTCCCTCCCTCTCATCTCCATACAGAAACATTCTTCCCCATTTCCACTCAACTGGATGAAGTATCTGAGAACAGGTGTTTATTTATGTGTTTTTCTATAACAGATCATCACTTTGAAATTGCAGCATTTCACAGACTATAATGACAGTGACCTCCTAGAAGCGTGAATTGAAGTTCAACCAACTCAGGCTCTGTGGGACTAATGAAGAGAATTAAATTCAGAGGACATGGTCCCACGCTCTCGCCAGTCTCTACTGACAAACCTTGAGGCCTTAACCCAGAAGGTCAAAACTTAGCATGCTACCAATACATGAAAGAACTAAACACACATTTTCTGCAGCACCTGGAAATGAATCAAAAGGCACAGCCCTTACTGGGCTGTCATGTTAAATCCAACATGAAATTCCCATAACACTTAGTCCAATGTTTGTCTCCTTCGACAGAAAGCCAAGGCTTAAAAACACATCCAGCATCGCTTTCATTGCGGTTACAAAAAAAGCCATCTTTGCCTGGAACAATGGAACCTGGGTGAAATGTTAGGACAGTTGTGCTGACGCAGTTCAAAGCAGGAGGCTGCCATATATAGCACAGAGCTATAATGGCAAAGAGGCTTTTTGCTTTAAATTGAAATGCAAAGGAGGCCCCAAGCCAAGAGACAGAACTGTTTGAGAGCATCCACTTGCTAAGCAGAAGGACAGTGCTGATTTGGGAGGGGATGGGTGGGGAAGGGGAAGGAAGGGTCTGAGTGCATAGGATGCTCTGCTGCTATACTGACTTCATACCACAACCAATGTATTAGAGATGCTCTTGAACCTGGTGCTAGTTTCTCCAAGCTTCACTGTCCTGATTCTTCCCATCTCCATCTGATCCAGTTATGGTCTTCAGGTGATCTCTATTGGATTTTTAAAGCCACAACTTTATGAATTGTAACATCATACTTTTCCTGAAAACTCAGTGGTTATGTTCTGCAGTAAGTTACTGTAGCATTTCACACAATTCTGACTCTTCAGGTTTTGTTCTGCAAATATCACACACAACCCAAACCTCCATTTGAATCAGAAAGTCCACGGTACTCGTACAACGGAGCACCCAGACAGTCTACAACTGCTTTACAAATAATGTATTTATGCACCCACTTATTAATTTGACTTACTAATGTAAATTGATCATAGACTTGCATCAAGTCCTCCATTTTGTACTGTTCTAGCACCACAAAGTTTTCCAGGTTCGTGCTTATCTTTCGTGCACAGTCTTGGCAATGTACAACGTAGGTCTTTCGAGAATTGCTCTCACTAGTGACAAAAAGCAGATCAAAGACTTCTACCTATTAGAGAGAAACAGAAAGCCAAGCGTTACAATTTCATTTTTTAAAAAGTTAAAACCATGAAAACTGTGTTTTCTTCAAGATTTACAAGCTTACCCTGTGCATGGAAAGAGAAAAATTAGATTTGTTCAGGGAAAATCTATTCTCCTAAGGCCTGGGCAGAGAAGTTAAGCAGTGTAAAACCACTAATATTACACTTAGGATGTCTGCATGAAGAGCACCACAGGAAAGCTTTGGGTCAATACTGACGAAGCAGGGTTCATTTGCTGAATAGTAAGGTGAGGATTTCAAACAATTATACCTATTTCTCCTTTTTTACTGTCTGCTAAAGAAGTTTGTTATTTATTTCCTTACTACTGAGCCACATGCTCATCCTGCCCAAGAGGCTTCGTCAGAGGACAACTAGAAACTGATTTTCAGGGGGTAGGAAAATGTTACTTTCTTTTAAGCTTCACGAAAACTATTATCCAACAGTTTAAAGCAACCATTAACAGTAAGTAGAACGAAAAAAATTCAGCAAAAAGGTATGTCCTGCAGAAAAAAAGGACTTAAGTTCTCTTTCTTTTGGGTATGTTGTTGACTCCTGAAATGAAGACCAATATACCTTTAAAATGAAGCCCAGCAGATCAAATTTTATGCTGGAAGGGATAACAACATTTTATAATAACTGAGAATTGAAAATCGACCTAGTGAAAAACAATGCTGTGGAAGTACTGTGGGAGAGCCTTCAGCAAAATACAGCCCATGTCTAGAAAAACATCTGGATGAGCTCCTGGAAGGCAGCACTGTATCACACAGGTGTGCTTACAGCACAAAGCAGATGATGCAGCTTAAAAGCAAAATTTAAACAACATCAACAACAAAAGACATGGCAAAATTTAAATAAATACTACAAGAGTAGATGACCCAACACATTTTTACTGACCTCACAAATGCTACAGTAATGAGCTGGCTCATCCTTTGCTCGTCCATGCCAGACAATCTCCTTTCCTGCAGCAATGAGAGCTTCCCTCAGTGTCTGACACTGTTTGAGAGTTCTTAACAGGCAGTACCTGCAACCAAAAGCAGTTGTGTGTTCAGTTCAACATTCAACTGGATAGCAAAACTCAAGAAGGCTTCAGTTTCTTCCAAGACCCTGTACTTGGAGCTGGCTCTTCCTCTGGGATTTCAGAAACACCTGCCTAGAAACAATCACTGGACTCATGGCTTAGGGAGAAGTCAGACTTTGTGCTTCTGGACCTCTTTCACACTGCCCCTTGCCCTGCAAACAGGCTGTACCTTTCATTTTTGACTGAAACACACGAGTGCTCTTTTAAGCACAATAGAACAATGTGTTTTCAAAAGCAATCCACGTATATTCCTTTGAACCGTAACTTTGTCAGCAAAAAGTTGACTTGAACTGCCAAATTTAGCATAGCTGTTTACATTCTGTGTGACTACAGCCTGATCCAAAGGACTCTTTTAACATCCTGAAACTCCTGTTACTTTCTTGGCACTATTAAACTTTATTATCCCAAGATTTCTGAAACTCCACATTCTGCCAGGAATCACTTTACACACAGTGGGAATAGAATCTATGAACATGGATCTTCACCCATGCAGAAAGAAGTCTGTATTAGAAAAAAAAACACAAAACAACTGACACAAAAAATAATTCTAGTATTTATTTTATGAATGAAGAGAAGAACTGTTCAAATGTCAAATTAAAACCCACCATTCCCTGTCATACACCCTGTAAAGGCAAAAAAACCCTAAATAATTTTATGTGACAATTTTATACACTTCCTTACAAGAAAATGTAACTTGTTTTCTAGCACTTTATGAACTATATATGTTCTTCAAAAAAAGTTGGCAAAATAGGTTGCCAAATTTCTAAATTACAATGTTATTTACAATAATTTTAGCTCTCAGCTACCCTATTTATTTGAGCTGTAGCCTTTGCAGCCTTCAATTTCCTCCTCCACAGGGTGGTTATGTTACATGCTCATTAGATGCAGAAGGAAGATTTAAAAAAATTAAGAGTAAAAACAAACACTGGACAGAAAATGAAGTGCTCAAGAGTTCTATCAAGTGTTTTCAACTTGAACCTTCTCCCATTAGAGCCTGAAACACGTAACACATACATTCTCTGTTTTAAAAAACCACCACATTTCTTTCTTGTGTTTTTAAGTAGTTAACAGAATCTCAGGACTCTGAAATACTCTCCTCTTTTTTTACTCTCATACTGTTCATCTTCACTAAAAAAAGTGGCTTCACTAACCCCCTCACTGTAAGGATAACACAAAACTGAAAGTGGGTTTCTCTGTTAAACATCTTATTTTCATGTACCCAATTTCAAGAAAATTATACAGCTCAATAAGCTGTAACTCCTTCAACACTTTTGAAGTTTGATGTGAATGTGAGTTATGATGTTAATGCCAACCATAGGTGATAGATTAAGTATTAATTAATTTGAGTGTTGGGTTATTGTGCTCCTGACAAGCTCAGTAATTTTGGAAAAGCATTCATTTATGCAATACAGCCTGATTATTTCAAATAAACTTAAAAGCTACCATTTTTCTCTTCTGCTGTTACCTGGAAAAGTCTTTGGGCATCCCAAAGAGCAACTGCAAGCACACCTTGCACACCTGCCACCACTGTTCTCCACTCTTGACTTCCCAAGAGTTTCCAAAGTGTTATTTTCAAAGTGTTTTCTATTGTTACAGTTGTGAAAAAAGAACTGCCCAGAATGTAACCCACTTACAACACTGCTGCAACGTTTGCCAAATTTGCAAACAAAGCAGAAAACAATAGCTTGAAGGTGAACTCCCCCTCCTTGGATAAAATTCAGTAGCAGTAATGGAACTTGAAAATGTAAATGTAAATGTTAACTATTTCATGCATTTAAATATGAGAGAAAGGATACAAACTATCACTGTGAGTATGCACCACAATTTCCCAAAGCTTGGGAAGCCTTAAGAAAGCCAAAAAGTTTCCTAGCAAAGTGACAGTGTGCAAGTTCAATGGGGTCAGCTTTTAGTACTGCAGGCCTTTTTTTTTTTTTTTCTGGTACAGTGAGAATTCAACTGGAAGAAAATCTAGGCCATCCCCTCCTCAAATTCTTTGCAGGTATGGCACACAGATATGAGTAAATCATATCCAGTAAAATTCAAATATTCAACAGAAGAGAATTAAAATTGGACATAATCCTGATTTATTCTAGAAGGGCAGTGATAAACCCATTTGAATACTTAGATATTCAGTGAAACTTCCTGAAAGTGTGAAGACCATCCCAATGCACCTTCCAGTAATATATCTTCCCTGATAATGAAAAGTATTTTACCTAACTTCATGATTTTGTGCAAAATAATTTATTCCATGTCACGTTCTTTTACATTTCTGAAACTATTTCTGTAATAGAACTTAGTATTTCAGTTACTTTGGAATTAATTTTTTAAGCTTTTATTACTATGTTCGCTCTACGTCTAAAATTCTTCTCTTCCTCAGATGCATTTGTCAGAAAATTCTTTGCATTTGTCTAAAATTCTTCTCTTCCTCAGATACAAGTCTTTCTGGCTTCCATCTAAGAAGTTTGCAGTTAACTTTTCTTTTTGTGAGGGCTGTCCTCCCTCAGCCAAGTCTTAAATAATTTTTTCTGCCGTGCTCCTGCTCACGCTTCTACTGTTAAAATCAAATCTTTAAAAAACATCTCATGAGAAAGTTTAAGGTTTTGCTCTTTGACTTTTCTCTTACAAGACAGCACTGAACTGCACATTAACTAAAAATATAACGAGGCATCAGGTTTCTTCCAAAAGCAAAGTTTCCTTCTATTACTTTTTCTCTTCTGCTACTCCATTTCTTTTCACCACTGATCGGGTTCCCAATATTTATATCTATGCTCAAATTTTAGTTTATTGCCTCTGCAGTGGTTACTTCCACACAACTCACTAAGACATATTTGTATTTATCTTTCAAAGTGAATTAGAAGCTACTTTTTATCATTTTCCATGAGCTAATCTTTTGTACTATGCTGATACCTAAGGAGTGCCAGAGACAGAAGTCAAATCTACCTAAACACTTTACGTATCTTTGATGTGCAATTTTTGACAGACCTGTGCTCAACAAAAAGATGACAGCTGTGTCACTTATTTTTATTTCCTGATGAAGCCAGCTATCCAAGATGAAATTCAACCAGCTCTATCAAAAATGACTATTTTTCCCAGCATTTTTATACATATGCATACACTCCCATATAAGTAACTCACAAGTGTCTCTATTTTGTACATAAAAAATCCAGGTGCCATGGACAGCAGCCACGATCCCAGATGTTTTTTTCTTCAGACAAGGAGCCCACAGGGAAAATTATGCAACTGCTTCCCTATCTCAAGAAATTCATGAAGGTTTCTGCGTTTCCAAAGCCAAGGTCAGACACTAGGCTGTGCTGATACTGATTTCTAGGAACTGCTATTCCATAACTACAGGAGTGACCACAACAAAAAGTTATCTCAGGCTGCTGCTACTGGACATTACAAACCAGAGCTAACCATCCCCTCTTCCTCCCCTCTGCACCCACAGCAGGAACTTAAGTTTTGGCTGACAACTAACCTGGATGGGGGAGGCTTAATCTGAGTAAACTGGAAATGGTTTCAGTAGACTGGAAAAAGTGAATGCATGCACACCCAAAATTTCTATCTGCTCCTCAGCATCTCTGTTTATTTGTAATGCACACGAAAGTTTGAGTCTCTTGCTAGAAAAAGCTGGGCTGCTGTCAGCCAGCAAGATAACAGCAAATTACCATTTTGTCCTCTGTGTTTCTTCATAACATTTTAAGCTATTCTCTTGGAGATGTTTTTCTCAGTCACATTGTTCTCCTTTTAAACCCAAAACCATGGCAAATGCAATATACAAGTGGCCAAAATACCAAAGTTGTATTTTTTCAAGATCATTCCAGAACTGCTTTGAGCTTTACAATAGATGTCTGCTAGGCTTTCTATGTATTTTATATAAATAAAGATAAAAGTGAATCTTGTGGATTTGGCATTTTTAAACGGACTTTTTGGCTTTCTCCCTCCCACACCCTCCTGCATTTTCCCCTGTTTCTCATTTCTAACTATTCAGTTTGTCTTCTCCTTTTTATGACAGCTGGCATTAGGAATATAAGCATTAATTGTTTAATTGAAGGGGCAGGAATGCCAGGCCTTCAGCAAATACTTTATTTAACCTAAGTATCAGTTCCTAGATTTCAGGAAAGTATTCACACACAAACGCTACCCTATAATCAAGCTTTAGAGTGACTACAAACCTCCCTGTTGTCAACTTCCAACATTCTCAGTTCTTACAAATTTAACATTTCCCCAATGCCACCATTCTGCAACAGATGTTCAAGCCTAAATTAAATTCCTACTGTAAAAAGGTGTCGCACTCAGATGTCATCAATAAATCCCACTGAGGGAATAAAGACACTCTTTTTCTTTGCCCTTTTTTCACAAGTTAACTCACCCATTTTTTAAAGCCCATTTCAAGGCACATAATAAAAGGATTCAATGCTTGTTGATCCAGTATGTTGGTAAGACTAAGAAGGGCTCAGAAGTGCTCTGGTAGACTCAGGCAAAGCAGAGTGTGCTGCTACCAGAGGATTCTCATGATGAGTAATATGCTTTGGAATTCAGTCCCCCACTTTAAGACAAACCTATGTTATATACTGAAATGTTCATTCATTCCCCAACCTCAATATGGTGCTGCAATATGATTTACATTTCTTGAAGCTGCACTCTTTGAAGAAAATCACTACAGATGCTTGAAGCCTGGAATATTCCTGCATTTTGGAATATGCATATGAGAAATGTCACTAAACTCAATTATCATTTTACACATCAATCAATTCATTGTTCAGAAGAGCGAAGGGAAGGAGGCTCTCAAGTTCCTACTTGCCTCTATCTACAAGATTTATACTGGATCTCCAAATGACAACATGAGAACACTAACTACAGGTTCTAGAAATGTAGAATTTAACTTTGCTGTAAAAATGACTATATATTCCAATTCTAGTATTTGGGTTGATGACCTACTTTTCCTGTTTCTGATGATACATACTCTAAACAGCTGCTGTGATCAAAGCCAACTTCCTGTAAACTGCTGAATTAAGTCTATGGTGCATTTAACTGAAAGAAGTTACTTACATGATTCTAAAGCTATGCCATAATAACATCACATAAAACATAATAAAATTAAGGATACCTATAAATGTTGTGTTTGAAAAACAGAATCTAAAGTAATTTTGGTTTGGTTCCCAGGAACAGAAAAGTCTTGCAAAGAACTATTTATAAATCAACCACTGGTTTATGTGTGAAGAGGAAAAGGGCACAGTAAATCTTCAAATAAACAAAAACTTACTTTATCATTTCGAAAAGCTTTGGATCTGAGACCTTGATATTCCGAGCCATATTCCATGAAAGGTGAACCATGGGCACTATGGACTTCACGCTCTGCAGCTTATTCCACTCGTACCGTTCCACTGCCAGCTTGTACTGACAGGCTGCACAAACACACAGGTACACAAGCAATCAGCCAGCTCAAGGAACGATTATCAACCAAGATCACTCTGTTTATAGTAATAATTTATATCTTTTACAGCTAAATTTCATTCATAATGAGCCATTCATTCCAACTACATTTCCATTCTTTAAAATGTCTTAAAGAGCTTATTTATGATGCTGAAAGAACACAATACCACAGCAGCAACAAATACCTGTGAAGACAAGTTACTGACAAGTGCTCAATTTCTTTGCTGAACATGGAGCAGTATTTCAAAAATGGTGAATTAATAAATTTTAAAACATTCCAAATTAAAAAAAAATGCAGGTTTGAAATGTCTGCATCTCACTCTATTCACAATTTATCATGATTCTACACTGCTATGGTATATAATCTCTTCTTGAGAGAAGAAGTGAGTCAGACTTTTTCATTAAGCAGCCTACTCACTCCACCCTTCTTTTAAAAATGTTTTACAAAATTTACTGTGACTGAACATGAGAGGTCTCTCAGTCAATCACACACTCCTAGAGATACACTCTTTATTGCACCATATAAAGACACATTTTAAACTACTTAAAAAACAGAAGTTTTTTTGGAAGTACATTCTCTTCAAACACTTGACAGACTCTTGTTTCAGTAGCAGAATTTCCTACACTCACAGATAAAAATCCTTCCAAGACCACGATTCAAAACTGAGAAACCTAATGCTCCTTTTTGAACCAAATTTCACAACTTTTTGCACTTGCTGATGCTCTCACCAAAGAGCTATCAGGTACCCACTGTCCTTCATGAACTAAATTTCACAACTCTTTGCATTTCCTGATGCTCTCACCAAAGAGCTATTAGGTACCCACTGTCCCACCAACATTAGAGGACTAGTCCTTAAATTCGTATGAAATCCCTAGTGCAGTTTCTGGGTAGAACAAATTTAGGAGAGAAAGTTAAGAAATGGCCTAAGAAGACAGTACATAAATTAATATACACATTTTACTTCTACAAGCCCATTCAAAGCATGAGTGCCAAGACTGCATTCTTGCTGCTTTCTCTTCCTCTTAAAATGCAATTACTTAAAGCTTCAACACATCATAATTTAAAAATACAACACACTGGGTTTTTTTCAACTAGTGAAGCATGGCAAATGAGTAAGAACTGGCAGGCTCTGTCCATGTGCAGTATAATATCACCTACACACAGTTCAGCACGGGCACTGCTCACACATACCTGTGAGAGGGCCAACGTTCCACGCGATGTTGTTGCACCAGCCAATAGCCTGAACCCAGTGAACAGTGCCAGCATTTATCCACACCAAATCCCCAGGTCTTTGAATAAATCTATAAACTGGGACATTGGCTTCATACAAATCTTCCAAGTTTGGCCACCAAGATCCCATTAGGAAATTCATATTGTTCCTGAAGCAAGAGGAAAGATAAAGTCTTCAGCATTTACCAATGGACATGTCAGTGGAAGATACTTCAATGCAACTACCTGTGAAAAATGACCATCACCATGAATGTTTTCTGCAGCTAATCAGTGACCCACAAGCAGCAGCCAAAAAGGAAAGTGTCATCTGTAAATTCCTGATCATAATTCCATATTTCACATCCTGCAATACATTAGAACACCTTTCCATCTGCCTGCCCATGTGAAGTCAGTTTATAGCTTCCAGTTAAGTTCTATTTTCCTTTAAGTTTCCCAGTATTTTATTGATGCTGAGGCAGACCAACCCTTGGCCAGATCCAGTGTGGCACTGGTGGCCAAAGCTGCTTTCTTCATCACTGCCTGATCTCCTGTACAGAGCACAGCAGCTCCCAAGGATGTTTTCTGTTCTGAACATGTACTCACACTGTCTGTGTGTGCATGTGCAGCTTGCCCACACAACAAGCAACCTCTTGGCAACATTTTAAGTGTGATCCATGGGTCTGTGCTCTCAGCCAAGAAACGCTGACCCTCCTGAGCAGCACAGAAAAACACCTCCATATGGATTTCCTAACTATGAAGTCTTCCCCCATGGTTATGCAAAATCCACACTCCTCTCCCATCCTTATTTCAATATTATACTGCTTTTATACTGCACCATGAGAGATTATTTGTAATGCACAGTTTTCAAAGACAATCAAGTGCCTTTGTAGAGGCACTGTAGACATTTTGTGAGGTTACCAAGCTCTCAGTTTCTCTGTCAGCCTCAGAAAGACAAGTGACATGCAAGTAACAAGGCCTGTTGTGCCAGAGACATCACTATTCCATCAGTGGAAATTACATTTTTGAGATGGCTTATATTTTTAAGGGAGGATGAAATGAGAACAGCTGTCAGTAGACAGGCAGAAGATACAGAGATACTGAGATGAATTTGCAGAGCTCTGGAAAAGTTGTTAAGTCAAGAGCTTAATACAGTTTCAACTGGGTAAGAAAAACCTTCTCCCATGCCATCAACCTCAGAGGCTCCTGTTTCAGTATTGGCAGGATTAGGGGACACAGCTGATGCCCCCTCTTTTTTTGTGTGCGCATGTACAAACAAGTATTGTTCTGTTTGTTTTTAAAACTACTCTACACAAGGCACAGAAGAGAAATCCTAATCTTAGAGCTGGCTGAGTTCCCCAGTGTTCAGGGTACCCCAGTTTTTCCAGGGAGTTACAAATATGAAAGTCTAAGCAAAGCCTGCCATGACACCTCCTGGGGTCTGAGCAAATTAAGCTTTCACTCTAAATGCAACAAGAAAACATGCCAAAATACCAGCAACTCTCTATTTGCTTCTGACAAGAGAATTCTGCTTTTGCTTTTGTCACAGGCAACCCAAGTTCCTGTATATTGTACAAATGTGGTATTTTGTACGAACTCCAGATTTTGCATTTTGACCTACTTTTTAAAGACTTTTCTGACTACATGGAAAACCCATAAAATAATGTCCCCTTAGAACACTCTCTGTAATTTCCCCCCTCAGGTCTGAGAAAGGCACAAAAAATTTGATAAAAGTAAGAGAAAAACAACATGTCCAGCTTACTTTTCACAGAAGTCATTCATGACACCCCAATAGCTTTCAGGGACAACAAACCATTCACAGTCACCCGGACCAATATTTATATTTACTGAGCAGAAGTTGTTATTTTCTTGATGACCTGAAATTTAAGAGAAAAGTAAACACACTTTATGTAAAGCCTTTCTATCAAAACAATGCCAGGAAATGCAAAGACACAATTGCTAAAAAAACTAACACCACAGTTTTAAGTATTTTTATATATTTTATATGACACTTGCATACACTTTTTAGGTGCTTCACACAGTTAAGCTACCAATGACATGAGAATTCTGCTTTTGTTAGTTTGTGGAACTACCAATCTTGGGGATCTGACCAATATTTCTGACCAGTATTTCCTGTAGAAACAAATACTTCAAAAGCTCAGATTTTGTGGTTCATCCTGACAGTCCTGGTCAGGTGCAAAACTTTGTGACTTCAAGCATTGAGAATTGACAGGGAATACAAAAATCTTTCTGAAAGAGATTTCAATATTAATGTAGAAATGTCCAGTATTATCTTCTTTAGAAAGCTGGAAAACTGAGCCATAATCCCTACTGGAATTTTCTGAAGATCTACTTCAGAAAAAAACCAGACCCTGAAATTTAGTCCAGATTCCTCAAGTCCCAGTCCAGGGCTCCAACACAGCATTCATCATGGAGGGTTGAGTCCTATTCTCAAACAGTGAAAACCTAAAAAAAGTGGAAGTCTCTCATTTCTAGGATTGCATCAGACCCTCTTGGGAAGCCTCTAAAAATTTCCAAGGTATAAATCCATGTCCATGTATAAATCCAACTTTCTTTGTCTCCTCAAAGAATCCACTATTGTATGCAAGAGGTCAACAGGCAATTTCCTAGCACTGCAGAAATCCAGAAATTTCCCCGGTAAGTGCTTTGAACATGCAGAATTCAGTTAAGTAAGAACCATAAAAATATTGAATATATATATTTATCCCATTCAGGCATGCTCTAAGATACAGGAAATCTGCAGTGCAGTTAAATCCAACACCCCACAGCAGAACCTGGTTTTTTCCATGCAATTATGATGATTATACTCACCTGGTGTCCTGCTTCCTGGAACCTTCATGTAGAGCTGCACTGTGTTCATGCCCAGGATGGTATGACCAACATGGCTTAGAAGATTTCCTGCTGATACCACACGTACAAAAGCAGGAAGTTTTGTCAGTTCATGGAGTTGCAACTTCCACCTGCAGCAAAATAGCAAATTGACAAACTGTGAATCCCTGAAACTCTTAGAAGAGTCTGGGAAACATAAACATTTTCAAAAAATTGTTAGCACAGGTATCTGTGTTACTCTTTCAAATTTAAAATAATTCCAAATACAATCACAAATCTGACAGGCTAGTTGAGGGGAAACAAAATTTTGTAGCCAAAGCTGAAACTACAGATCAGAAGATCTGGCACATGTCCAGGATCCTACAAGAATTATTTCAAAAATAAAAATCCAAGTCCCTATAAGCCTCAGGTTAGCTTTGCTTAGCTTCATTTTAAGTCTCATGGTTTGTTCAGAGTAACAGTTTATTAACAACTAAAGTTGCATCTTAAGTTTGCATCTTAGATGGAATTTCCCTTATAGAAAAATGGCATCAATATCTAAAATTTTGTAGCAACCTCTAATCACATCCACAGATGCACACATTGATCTTCCAGCAACTCTGGCACAAAAGATGTCATCATCTTAAGTGGTCCTTACTCCCAAACACCAGAAACTTTTCTTCTTTTCTTATGACTGAGGTAGACCAGAATTTTTGTACTGCAGCTGGTGGGACTGACAGCCTAGACATGCTGGATCTTTGAGGGAAGTATGTATTAACCAGAGATTGAACCAAATAATTATTACTGGACAATAAAAACATGCTTTCAGAGTATTTCTAGTATTTTCTAAGCTACCTTCACCTACCCATAGAAGGACATATTTTTTAAATAATACTCAATTTTGGTTTTGAGGCTCTTGAGAGGTATCATGGCTTACCCACAGGTAAGCATTGGTCTGGTCTGTCCTACATATTTTGAACACTGCTACTGGATAAAGAAGCAAGAGCTATGTAAAGGTGCAAACAGGTGACAGTATGAATGAAAGGAAAAAATCCACGAATAATAAAAAATTAAGACAAAAAAGAAAAAACCCTTTAATGTCACAATTTTTATGCAAAAACTAGTAACTTGGTTTTGTCAGAAGTAATCAAGTAGTAAGCAAACAATTTAAAGCCTCACAATGAAACAAAGGGAAGGGATTAGAAGGAGGACTAGAAAGAATGGTTTCTGATGGATGTTTCAACTCATTTCTGGAAACACAAAAATCCTGGGAAGAGAAGTTTGAAAAAATATTGTAGTGTGAGAAGGACTTGTAACGACAGTTCAAAGACCAAAGGTAACCATTTCATTGTGGAAACTGGAAGTTATCAACAGACTGACTGATGTCTGAGAATACTACACTGGATTTCCAGGAGGATTATCATCATGTAGAATCCCACTGTGAGCAGGAGAAACTGTAATCAACTTACTTCTTGTCATCTGACAGGTCAATGTTGGTCCCAAACTTGATTGTTTTAAAAGGTCCTCTTCTCCTCCTCCCAGAGCTGCAAATGTAACAAATGCATCAGGCAAATGTGAAAAGGGAGTGATGTAAAATAGCCCATATAACCCACTACAGAATGAACAGAGTTATACCACACTTACTTATCAGAAGATGTGGATTCGTTATCTGAGTGGTCCTTGTGGTGACTCTTCTTCTCATTTTCCTCCTGTAAAATGCAATTTTGAAATGATTTCACATGTATATACACACACACACAGAAGAACATATAAAATATCCAGGTATAAAGTGATAATACAGACAGAGATATCAGTATATTTGTTTCAAGATACAGACACAACCTTTGAAATATCCATGTCTAAGATTTTATGTCAAATTTTTTCATTGTGAAGAAAATAAAAGAAGTCAGTCAAAGGCACTGAAATAAATTTCTTCATGGCTGCAGATTCCAGGACACTCAGGCCAGGACAACAGAAAATGTCTACACTGTAAATATTTCTGCTGGCCTGCATTCAAGTTGGAAATGAGTATACTGGTTTGCTCCATTATGAGGGTGACCTGGAATCCAGTATTAAAGAGTTCTGTTAACTTTTTCAAATAAGAACATCTACCTCCCTTCAAAGGCAAGCAGGTATTCTGACAGGAAACTAGGATGACTAATATTTATAAAACTAATTTAATAAAATCCATTATATAAAATCTTTTCAATTTTTCATAGCCATATGCTATTTTAGCACTAGCAGTAGCTGAGACCACGACTAGTGGAAAAAATCCAACCAATATTAAATGATGCAATTTGATCTTTTTAGCAGACTGTGCTCAAAACCCTATTCTAAAGACTTCTATTTTGGCAAGTATATAGACATAGAAGGAAAAAGAAAGACAAAAAGGAAGAAGGAGCTGTCTGGATTCTATCCAAAGATCTCTGGCTTTGAATGGGATTGTTGTTAAATCTCAAAGTGCTCTGTGTACCTGAGAAAGTCTTATTCATCCTTTGAATGAAGGACAAAGAGAAACAAAAAGGAACCTAGTGATGATGGATTTATCAAATGCTGCAAGACATGTTAGAAAAGCAATGCAATAGCTGTTAGAGGAATAAAGAAAAAAGATCACTCAGGGCAAGCCAAGAGAACTGTGGCTATAGAAAGAAGAAATAAAGCTTTCATTTAAACACTGGAAAGTCACCTAAGGACAGGTCAGAGGAGTGTTAGGCAAAGGACACATGTACAGAGTCTTTCTAATTTCCAGGGGAAAAATGAAAATCACCACTCTTAAAAACTATTTTATGTATTGCATTTTAACCACCAGTTTGTAACAGTAAGAAAAAAAAATTCAGAACACTCTACAGGACACATTGTGGTGCAAATCCAAAGCTGAGGCTTTCAGGAGTATGTGCTAAATTATATACAATTTTAAAAACAGATATATAGATAAATAGTTATATAGATAGGTATTATATTCCAGTGATGTCATGTTCTCCAGCCCCTCTGGAATTACATACAGAAATACGACTGGTGCCACTACTCTAGGGGCACCAGAAACCTTCAGCCACCAGAAAACTTCAGCCAACACCCTACTGAAATTTATTACCATGGCAGAGGAAGAAAAATCCCAAGTTCTAGAAGATTTCTGTGCCTCCCACTTTCCATGGTATTCCTGCTTATTTTCTTCATCCTGTACCAGCTCAAAGCCTTATGACTAGATTCCCTTCTGTTCTCTTCAACCAGCAATTAATTTCTTTGTTTCTAATCCTTTCCTCTAATACACAGAATTTAAATTCAGAATTTTTCTTTCCCTTCTTACTGAAATCATTCCTGTTTCTCTGTAAAAGCAGTGAAAACTGCAGTAGTCAATTCCCCACACTGACTTTTTTCTATTTTCTAACAAACAACTGGTCAAAATTACCTTCTTGTCCCAGTTCTACCTCAGCCCAATCTTTTTGCAACACCAGGTAACATAAACCTCCAAGGAGTGCCCACAGCCAGTTTCAAGAATGTGCTCACAACTTCAGCATAGAACGTTAAAAATACCAATAAAGTCACATTTCACAGAATCCAGGAGTAAGAGAATAGTTAGGGTTGGAAGAGACCTCTGGAGATCATGGAGTCCAACCCCTCTGCCAAGGCAGGAAGGGGAAATATTATTTCTAATACTTCACTCTGTCACGTTAGCCTAAAAACTTCTAAACTAAATATGAACTGTTATGTTTGGAACCCAACAAAAGACCAGTATTAGTGTAAACTTCTATAAGCCACATTAAATTAATTCAGGACAGTAGGAAGAACAAAGAAATCTGATTTCAAAACATATGAAATTAGAAGCAAACCAAATTGTAAAAAAGGCTCAAGTTCTAAATATTTTAATGTGAATTTTGACATTATAATACAAAAGCTTACACTAATAAAATTTAAAGTATGTTATAACCATGAGTTTTACATTATTAAACTGAAGTTTACACTAAGCATTTAGGAAGAACAATCTACTATATGACCCTCTATTCAAAACAGATTTTGAAAATTTACCTGTGCTCTTCATGCTAATGGAAACGTCTCTTTTTTCCTTAGCAGTTTCTGGTTTTTCCAACAGCCACTATTAATTGGCTACAGAGTCAGTGTGCAGTCTGTGAATCATAACTCCAATAGTAGCAATTAACTTACCCTTAAAGACTCCTGGAATGAGGAGGCCTGGTACTGTGCATATTTAGCAATTGTTGTATGAGATCTACTGCTTTCACAACGCCAGATTTTCTTTGTTCCAGTGGGGTCCCAGTTTTCATCTGCTGGCTGCAGTAGCTGTGTCCTTACTTCCACTATGTGTTCATTATTCGCTTCTACCAATGTCTTAGTAGAGAAGAGTCCTAGATCTAATGAACAGCAATAAAATTAATGAATGAAGGTTAAAATAGAATAAAACAATTTCAGGAAAATGCCTGAAGTTATCAAAAGATTTAGTCTAAAATAATTTTTACCCCTTAGTCTTCACAACACTGCTCACCTGAATGTTAATTATTAACACCCAAAAAACTTTCCTCCACGTATCCAGCAGAAAATTAAAAAAGCTTGGCAGCTATGGACTATTTTATAAGAAACATTTTACATGCCTTGGCTAAACAAATCTGCAAACAAATTTCAAACCTATTACCAAGGAAGTATTTTTCAGAGTAGAGCTTAATGAATGTACTTCCATCACAAAACACGTTTCCTACCAGCAGTGATAGTTTATCTATCTGAGATGTCAAAATATTGCACACAGTCAAATTACAGATCATTAGATCTAAACACAAAGACATGCATCCAGCTTTTTATAGGAAAATATCTGGCTGTAAACTTCCATACCCACAGCTCCCCTCTGTGCTCAACAAAATCTGCTGTATTTGTGGTGGGTTTTTTTTGACAAGACCAAAATTAGAAACAACAGCAAATTGAGAAATGACAAATTACCCTAACAACTTGGAATATACAGGTAAAACAGTATTATAGAAATAAAATATCCAGTTCTAAGAATGGAGAGACTTCTCTTTAAAAAACATTCATTCCTCCCCCAAAGTTACAAAAAAAAAAAAAAGAAGAAAGAAACCAAAAAGGTAAATTTACCTAATTTAAGCGCTCCAGCAAGGCCACGTATTACAGTAACAGGGTTGTTTGGATTTGTACAAAATTGATGTAAAGGTGGAAAGAAAGCATCTCGTTTATTTTCCAACTGCAAAATTATAATGGAATATTACATGTCAGATCAGTCTAGATTCCTTATTTGAAAAACAAGAATAGTAAAACAAAAGAGAAGTAACAGAAAGAAAACAGGAATTTTCTGCATTTCCCTGCACTGTGGGGAATGAACAGCTACACCACGCAATTCTTTCTATGGTAAATGCTGGGTCCACTCCTGAAATTAATTTGTTACTGTAATTTGTTTCTTGGCAAGAATTATTCCCAGGTTGCTTCAGCTTTGCAACTCAGGTTTCCTGAACTTAATTTCTTTATCTGACAGTAGCCTTGTACGTTCCCTAAACCTACAGAATTCTCTGAAGAGCAATACAGCTTCTTTTCAGAAGTAAAAAACTGCTAATTTTACAGCTAATGTATACGAAAAACAGTATAATTAAAAGATTACTCTCATGGTATATCTCATGCTAACCAGAAAGGTTGATTTGATTTTCTTATGCTTCTCTGCACCTATAACCTCAATTTTATGCTATAGCCTCCCTCCTGATTTTTTAAAATTGCTATGAATCCTTTAGAATGCTGAAGGCATTTTTAGCAATAAAGAAAACACAACAGAGAATTCCCAAACAGTGGCACCACTGCACAGTCTGTGGCAGTGTGGAGACTTTCCAGCTTTGTGAGGACTCAACAAAGCTGGGATGGACTTTTATTAAGGCAGATGAGTTCAGGTGCAATACCTGGAAAACATCTGGAAGCACTATTGCATCCAGCCCAACCCAGCTCTCAGCACACTCAGACCCAAGTGCCAGCCTCTTCTGCTCCCCAAATTGAGGTGACCAAAGCCAACTTGAGCTTTTCACACCATCTGTGTGGACACAGTGTAATTTATTTTTCTGCTATTGAGGAAGTGGATATCCTGTAATTTATTCTTTTATTACTAAGGAAGTTAGCTCAATAAAGCTATTATGAAACTTTGTTTTCAGAATAAAAGTTGTAATGCTTGCATAAGAAAATAGTATTCAACTAAACCCTGCCTTTTCCTGGTGACATTTTGTTCCTAACATCACCTCAACTTTTATTCATTTTTCTTCACTATGTTTTGAAGCAGATTGTTATGGGAGTTTAGTTTAATTAGTCGCTCATTTATACATAAGCTGTCACTTGCAAAAAACTGTACCTACACTTTTGAAATACTGTGCATTGTATATAATGAACTGTTTTGCTTATTCTGCCAACATTTTGAGTATTAAAAATAAAAAATATGAAGTATTTTTCCTTTTGTCTGCTGAAATTCTTAATTTACAGGTCCTTTAAGAGTCAAGCTGTGTCTCAAAATTTTTCTTTAATGTTGGCACTTCTCCTGCCTATATACCAGTTTGGGGAGTACCGCAATTAGAACTCAGTGATGAACAGTGCATCTTTAAAATAATTACATTATGTAAGTCAGATATCCAAACAATTACAAGAGACAGGCAATGTACTTTTGCCACTAGATTTACTTACATAAATACTAGGTGTAGGTGGATTCAGCTTGTCCTTTGGCAAGGGAGGGTACGGTGGAGGCGGTGGTCGTGGAGGTGGGCATTTATCCAATAGAATACTACTGTTAGATAAGCCATTTTTACCCAGATTCCTAAAAGGAAACAAGAGCTGTCTCTGTCAATACTTGACAAATAAAATAAATGCGTATCAGTGTAATCTCTTATGCAAAATAATGTTGTGTAAGGAGAAACCGTAATTTAAGATGCAAATAAAGCTCGTATGTTTTGATCAAGAATTTTCCATGTATAATTTGATATTATTCAAACTTATTCCCACTTTGCCTGCTGAATTTGCAACATCATCACTATTAGTTAAAAGTACAGCCATTTTAAATAAAAGCAAGCATGACACATTTAGATAATATTTAACAGGAAAAGAAGGTTTCAACTGCAGATGAAGAACCTTAGCAGGTAGATAATCATTCCACAGGAGCTGAGGTAGCAGAGCAGAAGTCAGAAAACGACAGTGTTTCAGCCAAAAAACTGCTGAGTCACAAAACCCAGCTACTGCTACACTACAGACACTGAACTGAACCACACCTACTCCTCCCTGCCTTACACACTTCGAAGCAGAAGGAGCCACTCCTGCGTAATCCAGTTTTTGGAGCAACAAGGGAGAGGCCCTACCCCCAGTGAGCTGCTGTGTCAATGCCCCCGTGTGTGACTCCACGGAGAACCTCTGCCTGTATTTGCAGCCTCTCCCTGGAGATTTCCAGGTGTGCAGGACCCACTGGATGTGTAACTTTTCCTATAATGGGTAACCTGTAAAGTCTCCATTCTGAGCTTAGCCTGTAGCCAATACCCAGTCACCATCACTGGGAATGTACTGACAAAACCATCTCTTACATTCTTGTTAAAAATTACTCAACTACTTCAAAATTCTTCCTACTAAACACTATTCAAATCCTTCTTCCAATGTCCTTTGATTCACTGTTGTTACATCCCACAAAACAGGATGTTTCTCATGTACAATTTAGTCATATATCTTCATAAAATTCACTGGTTACTAAAACTGTTTTTTGATAACAGCAGTCTTCAGCAGCAAACACAGCTTTTTATCAGATTAAACTCCCAGCGATAAAAAGTTCTTTCTGAAACTGAACAACGTGGTACAGCCAGATACTGAGTCATGAGATCGCTGCTTCAAAAAAAAACTATCAGAACCCACAGGATGGACCTGGGGCTTGAGACCAGATCCAACAGACTGACATGACAAACATTTTAAACAAACACACACCACAAAGCACACCTGTCACACAGCTCACTCCTTGTGCTAGGTGAGTCCAGTGCCAGAATTTCACTTCCAAAGAAATGAAAGCGTGATGCAGAAGCTTTGATTAGTCATCATCCAACTTGGCAAAAAGATCACTGGTCAGTGCTTAATGTCTGGTGTAGTTATTGCAAAGGCTTCATTATCTCCACATACACAAAAAAAGCCAATGAAAGCAAACAAAAAAAGAACCCCAAAATCACATGGCAATATAAAATTATCACCACTCAGAAATTTACTGACCACAGCTGCATGAACTTGAGATCCAGACTATCTATGCAAAGTGAAACTAGAATCTAAACAGCAGGTATCAGATGTTACTACAACCTCTGCATTACCAAAGAGAGAAATAAAACCAAGAAAAACAAATAGGAGAGAACTTTGACAAAATTCAGTTTGCATTGATAAACAGTTCTCAGGAAATTTCTAAGTCAAGGAAAATGAGAAAAAGTGAACTTAAAGAAAAAGAGACACTGCTCAGAACTAACAGGACTTGAGCTGCTGCAGGCACAGCAAGATAATCACAGTGAAAGCTCTGTAAGGCCAGAGCACACAGGGGTTTCAGGGAAGGGTGACCATGGAGAGAGGAGAAACTTCTGTACACTTAGAGAAACTACAGGTCTGAAAAGGCAGAGGAGAAAGGGAAAAAAACAGCATGAAGGAAAAGATCAGATTAACAAAGATATCTCATAAAACCAGCACTTGAAGCTGGTATTACCAACTGCACGCTGCTATTTCCTATTAAGCTACTAAAATTCTATGTGGAAATTTAAAGAAGAAAATGGACAAAGAATAGCAAAGCCGAAATAGCAAAACATTCATAATTTAAGTGGCGCAGGAAACAGATGGGCAGAATATTTAAAGTTGTCTTTAACAGACCAGCTTCATTCTATCATAATTTTTTTCCTATCATCTTTTTTTCAACTATGAATCAGAATATCTTACTATTAATAACAAGGCAAGAGAGCTATTAAAGAATAATTCTGTAATTGTCAGTGTGCCAAACAGAGCAATAGAAATTACAAAAAACACTACAGAAATACTAAAAATATTTGCTACCACGGTGTGAGTATCCACTGCCAGCCTCTCCACTTCTGGAAATAAGGAACTACAGCCAATGCAAGAAAAGTGAAAGATCCTTTTCCACCACAGCAACTGTGCTGAAAATCCCACATATCCCAGTTTCAAGAATGCAGTTTTTGTGAGAGGATTTCATAGTGGCTGAAAGGGGCAACAAATGCACTGCTCAAGACAAAACAAGTCTGATTTATGCCCCCAAAAGAAACTGGATACCCAGTGATCTGTGATGAAGGAATGAAGAGAAGGACAAGCTTCACTCATTTAAATCGACTTCCAGAGGAAACTGGCTTGTCATGGACTGTGCACAGACAACACTCTTCATTCCCAGAGTGGGAAGAGAAGGCAGGAGCAGCTGTCAGGCTCAGAGGGACATGGGCAGGGGTGCAGTGACATACAGCCTGTCCTCAGCCACAGCCACAGCACTCAGGCCACTGCAAATTCCTCCAGGGGTGAAAGCAACAACTGATGGAAGTGCTGCACCCTGCAAACTCCAACTGCAGTGCTCAGGAGAACATCAACCACTAAGGATGAAACCTGTGCCTTAACTTCACAAAAATCCCTCAATCAATTACGCTGGAAAAGACATCTGGGATCACTGAGTCCAATCCATGACCAATCACTGCCTTGTCACCCAGCCCATGGCCCTGAGTGCCACTCCCAGCCTTTCCTTAAACACCTCCAGGGACGCCTCCATGGCAGCCTGTTCCAATGTCTGATCACCCTTTCTGAGAAGAAATTCCTCCAGGTGTCCAACCCAAGCCTCCCCTGGCACAGCTTAAGACCATGTCCTCTTGTCCTGTCACTGGCTGCTCGAGATTATTTCACGTAGTCATGGGATCTCTTGCCTAAGCAATCATCACGTTCATTGGAACACCTCTTTTCATTATATTTTGCTGTTTTCTAGGATACATTCCCACAGCTTTTAAGAAACAGTTTACAGCCTTCAGTCTTAGGTAAAACTTCCCCCTCAGGCTGTACCTAAGCACACAGCTGACCACAAGCCCAGGTGTGACACAGTTACAAAAGTCACCCCCAGAACACTTACCAGGCAGCTGTCAGACACTTTTTAGGTACGGGATTGATTCTGCATCATCCCACCTGCCCCTCCAAAAAAAAAGGTATAATGCAGATTTAAAGCTACCTGTGTTACACAGCTATACCATTTTTAACTCTATTTTAAAATAAAAATTCTACCTCAAAAATATTAAAGTTAACAGGCTAAAACTTATTCCCAGAACCAACAATCATTGTCATTCTTTACATTTGTTAAATTAATCACCTCAATACTTTTATTATTTCGCTCAACCCTTATGTCAGACTGAGAGAATTATGTCTATTTCTCAGGAAGTGTGCTCTTCAAGTCCTCTGGAACTTTTCCTGTTTTCCAAGAACTACTAAAAAAAAATCTATATGAATTATAAACAGTTCTCTGGCTCGCTCTTTCAGAGTTCACAGATGTATGTTATCTGGGCCTCTGACTTAAAAATGCCAAATTTAAGTATAACTGCTGTTTACCTTCTCCTTGAAAAGAGAGTACATTCCGTGATGTGAACATTTTATCTGCCTTTTTCCCAAGCACAGAACAAAAATATTTACTGAACACTCTTGTCTTATTGACCATTCTAATACTTCTGTGCAGACATTATTTTTTTAATCCTTTTTTGTTTTTGTCTAAAGGTCTTCCTCTTCCAAACATAATTTCTGTGTTTTCTAGAACTCTTAGCTTCAATACTTTTTAAAATATTTGCCATTTTTGTCTCTGCTGGGGAGATTACGACTGTTTGGTGATAATGAAAAGTTCCTAAACAACTTCCAGTTATCTATAAACTTGGATTTTAGGTACAATTTACAGGTCAAAACAGAGTAAGTTACAATCATTTGTGCTTAAGCAGTTATTTTTGTTGTGAAGTCAGTCTAAGTGAATTATTATTTGAGGATTAGCTGTATGAGAATTAACAAGGTTTTACTGCTCAAGAGATTATAGTTATTCAGAAGAACAAAATCAATACCCTCTCTTCCACCAATAAAAAATCCCATTTAAAATGAACACACGGAACTGTGGATTTATTTGATACCCTATCTCAATTCTATCAGAATTAATTAATCCACAAAGAGGAAGGAACAAGACATTTTTGAAACCTGCCTGCAGAAGGAATCAGCTGAAGCACTGGGATGCCCAGCACTCACCTGGTACAGTTCTGGCTCAAACCAGCAGCCCCAGCCTCCACAACCAGCAGATACAATCTGACTGTGAGTTATCACAAAACCACAGAAAAACGGTGCCTGGCAATCCCCAGCAGCCTGGGAAGGAGGTGGTTACACACAACACCCAGCCTGGCTGCCTGAGCTTCCCCTCCCCAAGCTCCTTCTGCAGCCAGGGGATAGAGAGGAGCTCTCAAAGGGAATACAAAGAAGTCAAGTCAAGCTTACTTTGCTTAAATGCAAGTAATGCCAGATAATTACACAACCTGTTTATCATGCATTTCTCTACCCTAGTCTTTCACAACCAGGTACTAGCTGGCAATACTCCCAGAGATCTTTCATGAAACTACAGAAAATCCTACAATAGAACTATGGATTTTCTCATTATGCAAATGTATTTCTAATTATTTTTGAATTCTGTTCTGATTTTGACCTCAATAGTACAGGTTGGCAGTGAATTTCATAGGTTAATTACATGTTATGCAAGAAGTAATGTTCATTTTTTCTTTTCTTAATGACTTTTACATCTTTCCTCTCTGTTTCATTTGCTAATCACCTTGCTCTGAGGCTGTAAGACAAACAGAATCACATCACTGACTTACGTAAGAAAAGCATTTTAACAAGTGACACCAAACTTTTTCATACACTTGCCTTTCCCTCCAAACTGTCAATTTTACCATACTTTTTTTAACTCCCAGATAATTCTGTTTCCCATTTGCAGGGCTCAGTATTTGCCTTTTGAACAAAACGTAATCTCTTATTCTAAGCAGTGTTTGGCTTGTGAAATCGCAGTATTTCAAATTTTATTCTTAAAACTTTTGCTATGGTGAAGTCCACTTGCCAGATGTAACTTGCCTTTAGAAGAACAGAGCAATTCTGTCTTGAAGCCAAAAAAGCCCTTTGTTTGTAAATAAAATTCCCAATAAAACAAGAATTGCTTTTGTTGTTTTTAAGAACAAAACATTAATTTAATTCAGGTACTTCATCCATTAAGTACTTCCCCTCAAACAGATTTAGTCTCTTTTCCTGTGGACCATGGAGCTCTCAAACTAGTGATTCCCTGACTTCCCAGAGCAGGCTCAGGGAGCAGCACCTTCAGTAAGGACAGAACAAATTTCTTCTGCCCTGGGCTCCAACAGAGCCCTCAGAGCAAGGAGAGGTTGCCCACCTCAGCCTCTGCACTGCCCTTCTCCCTCCTCCTCAGGAAATGAATTTACTGCCCTTGTGTAAATGCTGGCCATTTATCAGACCCTTTTTTCAGACTTGTTTAGCCCAGACCACCTCCACAGAATCAACAAACCATTAAGGTTGGAAAAGACCTCTGGGATCATGGAGTCCAACCTGTGACCAAACACCACCTTGTCAACTTGACCATGGCACCATATGCCACCTTCAGCTGTCCCCTGAACACCTCCAGGGAAGGTGACTCCACCACTTCCCTGGGCAGCCCATTTCAATGGCTTATCACCCTTTCCATGGAAAAATTCCTCTGTTTGCTGTCCTGTATTTTTATCATTTTACAAGGCCCCCTGAGAGGCAGCTCACCTCTCCTGGTCTCCTGTCACTTTTCTCAATGGATTGCTCTACACTGTCCCTCTTTGAACACCAGGCAGAAAGAACTATAGAAAGGCCTTATTAGCCCCCTTTGATAGACGTTACAGTCAAACCTACACCTCTCAGTTGCCTTCCCCAACTGGTACAGCTTTCAAGCTCAGAAATGCTTCAGAGTTGTCAAGTAAGTCTTTCCATGTACCACCATAAAAATGACAAGGACAGCTTCCAGCTGACACAAAGTGGCCCAGCTACCCAGGTGGGCTCTTCAGAACTGCCTGAGGACCTCTTACCTCTGGAGTTTTGTTTGGACCTTTGCCTGTTCTTTCAAGGCTGTGAACAAACTTTAATAAACAATGAGAAAAAAAAAGAAATAACCAAGATATTTCTTACTTCTTTAATGAGAAACAATCCAAGTCACTCAGGAACTTCTCTACACTGCTTAAACAAAAGATCTGACCTCAGATCATTTTTAGAAAGGACAACTGGTAGACTCTCTTAACTGAGATGGATACTGGGATTTAAATCCCTACTCCAGGATGTTAATTAGATGCACCAGTAGAAACACTGAGTGAGAAATCAGCTGGTTTCACTTCAGTAGAAATAAACATCTCGAGTGTTAAATCTCAAGTCTTGTGATAATGTTTCATTAATTCTCCTTTCAGAAAGATTGCTCACAGGGAAAAGATACTTACATTTCTAAGAGCACAGAAAAGAGCTTTTGATAACAGTCTCTTTAAGGAAACCTGATACACAACCAGACCAAGAAGCATACTCTTCTTTTTTCCCCCTATTAACAATTGGCTTTTCTAATAACAAACTCAGAGCAGTTATTCTTAGCATATTTTCTTCTTTTAACTACATAGTTTTCACTTATGCTCAAAAATTACTTGGGGTTGTGTTGGTTTTTCATTGTTTTGTTGCTGGTTATTTTTTTTTTAAATGACCTTAACAGGAGATTATCTTTAGCAATCTCAGGAAGGATAATTAATTTAATTATGCACTCTTTTATCCGTTAATTTGCTCAGAGGCCTAAAGAATGTTACTTTACTATGTAAACAGTTAACCAAACACCACTTAATTGGTTTATAACCACCTTAAAATTGACTGTTGCAACCAGTTTTATTGATAGGGAAGACTAACCAAATCACACTTACACTTCCCAGAATCACCCCCTCAGTTCCTTTTCATCCCTACACTCCAGCAGCAGTTGAACAAGATGAGCACATTTGCCACCCTACAGTTCTCCAGAACAGCATCTTAATGAGATTTGCATATCTGAGTCAACAGCTCAGCTCCTGCATTTCTCAATTCCTTGTGGCTTTTCAGTGACATTGTCTGGCCCTTCAAGGGAAGCTCCTTGTACCAGTATCAATTGCTGTGCCAGCACCCTGTGTCTGACCCCTTCTCAGCCTCCTCAACAACCTCACTTCACCCCAGAGCAGAATGGACCTCTGTTAAATATTTCCTCAACATTCACACCAAGGAAGATGGATATAAAGAAACTTTTCAGCCTCTGCAATTATCTTGCCCTACTTAAGTGCTCACTTTAGTCTTTGGCAAAACAAAGCATTTACCAAGTCTGTTTCTACAGAGCAGACAACCTATTCACACGTAATAAAAGAAGAATCAAACTGAGTTTTCTCCTTGGCATGTGTTTTGCGTTTTATGATACAAAGCATCTCCTTTCACCTAATGACTTCACTTGAGCAGCTTTTATTAAGACAGCACTTGTTTATGTAACACAGAATGACAGTCTCCCAGCATTTATTTTTGTCTAATTCTGATTTTATTTTATTGGGATGCAAGACTTCTGAACGCCTGTTCTAATAAATCGCTTTCACTATAAAAACCACCAAACTTCCAGACTTCTGATGCTCCTTTGTTCTTAAGCAACACACAAAACCCTTGGAACTTTAACAGGTCACTTTTTGGTGGTGAACGTTTCCATGTTGCTTCCCGATAAAATCCCTCCTGTGAGATGAGGAACTTCATTATCCTGCAGTTCACTCTCCCGCAGTAGGTCAATTGTAGTTACCTTGTGAATCAACTCTTGCACATTACTTAATCCCAAATTGCTACTAATTCCAGGTCTTTTGTGCTCTAAACACAAATAAACCTGTAGGGTCTGAAAGATGCAAAAAATGGCTCTTTTAGACAAGACTTTTTGTAAACATGAAAGCATCTGAAGAAAAAAAAGAATTTAACAGACATCTGAGGACTTCAGTGCAACTTACAACGAGTATAAACATCCTGGTTTTGAAGTAAGCATATAGTAAAGAGAGCCAAATGCAGAATAATGAGGAAGAAAATAAAAAAGATTAATCTAGTGTTCTAGCTATAAAAAAAATCCAAGTTAGATCCACCTGTTCCTACCTGTAAAAATGTCTATTTTCGCCTGGAGAATACCATCAAGACAACATGGCAACAGATTGCAGCAAGTGACTGTTGTCAGATAGCAAGAAGAATATGTCAGAACATACCAGAATACAATTACCCATATTAGAGACAAAGCCAGAACATCTTTCTGAGCATATCCAATAAAATAAGATGTTGTATGCAACAACTGACACACATGCATATATTTAAGGCCCAATACAGTGTAGCTCCATTGTACAAAAATTAACAGGACAACTCCCCTCTCCCTGTGCATCAAGCTTATGCAACACAGGTGTCTGGGGTCTTTTCTGGTCTTTATATCTGTTGTGTTTTAGGGTTTGTTGTTGTTTGGGGTTTTTTTTTTGGTCTTTTTTTGGTTTTTGTTTTATTAAGGAAAAAAAAATTATTTTCATGTTTTCTACTGTGGGTAGCTCCTCTGCAATTTTTACAGTAATTCTAAAAATCAACACTTTTGGTCGCCAATTCATATTTGAATCTCAAGATACCATTTGCAGAGACAGCACCCAAATATAACCAGTACTACAGGAAGTACTTTCAATTCTTTGTTTCTGCATTCCCACACAGTGTGTTAAAATAAAGGTCAACATGCAGTATTGAAGCTCACAGTATCTGATACATTAGCATACAAATATCTTCCATTTTACTACATATAATTTTTTTGCCAATCAGCAGGCCTTTGAGCAGATTATCTTTTAAAATTCTCCCTCCCAGACACTTCTCTTTATGTCAGCCATGCACACAACAGCTGTAACAAGGATGTTCTGCCCAAAATTCTGCTCCAGAGCTGTCATGTGTACGCCTGCACATCTTAAAACAAAGCAAGGGCTAATCAGGTACTCAGTAAAAGAGTGGGAAATCCCTGTCTTCAACTTCATGAATAGCAACTGTCATACATATTAGAATGGCAGGGAAAAAAACCCCACTATTGATATATTATATAGGGTTTATATACAGAGTTTTAATTTTTATTAATATGAAATAACAGGTAACCAGCTCTAGCACAAGTGAGTTACTGTATTTCTCAGAATCTCTTGTTATTATCAGCAGACATATGCAGGATTTCCAGAAAGCTTTGTTTGCCTAGGAAAAATCCTGTCTCAAAACCTGTAAAGGCAGTTCAGACTGATGCAGTAATTGACCTCAGAGCTGCTAAGAAAACCAAGTCTCTCCACTTTTCCCTATCATCCAGCTTCTAAATCCTCTGCCTTGCTGAATGAAGGCACAGACAGGCTGAAGAGGGAGCTCTCAATCTCTAGTCTGCATGAAGGAAAGGGAAAAAAGCACATCTAACACCTTTTGAGCTGTCTGCAAGCTACACAGGACAAAGTATTAGCTTACCTCCCTAAAATCATAAAAAATATGATTACACGAGCCTAGCACTGACTGCAAGAAGCCAAGTGAAACACCTTTATGAGCCTTCCTTTATCTTGGAAATTAAGTATCATTAGGAATACTGCACCTCCATCGAAGAGCACAAACACAAGGACTTGCTGGTTTACAGACTTTGTAGCTAAAATGATAAATGCTCTGCTACTGAACACTAACTGCAGATCTCTCCCACAACAGCACACTGAACAAATCAAAATGCAACATTTCACTACAGTGAAACATTTCCCATTACTCTCTCAAGAAAGCTACATTCCAATTTTGGAGGCAGATCAGGTAAACTTTAAGAAAAAACTTAAAATCTCTAACAGTTTATATTATGCCACTTTGCAATGCACTCATCCAAACACCATGCACTGAAGCTATTTTCATACTTCTGCTAGAAAGTACACATATATGGTCCCAATTAAAAAAAAAAAGCTGGTAAACTGTTAATTTTTATGAATGTAGTATGTGTAGCAATGTCACTTGGAAATGAACATTACAGTAAGATTTAGTATCTGAAAGATGACAAAATAGGCTCCCTAAAGATTTTTTTCTCTCTTTTATGAAATTTATCTTGGTAACAGATAGCAACAGACTGCTATATCATGGATCAGTATTAGTCATCAAATCCCACAACATTAGGAACTATGAGCTCTCAGTCACAGTAACAGATGCAGGTTTTTTTGTAGAATAATATAAACATCCTTTTATACTATTTTTTAATATCAAGTAGAGTAATGCTCAAAACCAACATATTTGCTATAAAAAATATAGCAAACGTACATCCTAAATAAAATGTTTTGGAGCAAAATATATTGAGGCGATAAAAATTCCAGCAAGAATTCTAACAGAGAAAAAAAATTACAGATAACATTTCAACTAAAAGAACTGCAAACAGAACTCAGGATGGAAAACAGCAGAGTATAGGCCAGAACATTCAATAACCATATGCTTATGATTAAAGGCATTTCTGTGAACTTTGAAGGCATCTTAGGTAACATTTTCAAACATGCTGACAACTGTAAAGGATGGCTACATTACAGTGCTCTAAATGGTCATTTCAATTTCTCAACTTGTTTGGACTTTGAACAAATTATTTTTAAGAAAGGAGGCAAATCTCTCCAAAGACTACCAAGAAAATCTGAGGACTTTGTGGTATTTTACATAGAGAAGGCTGTGAGCAGCAAGCACTAAATGTGCATTTGCAAAGCTAATGACTACCTGACAGGCTCCCTGCTAGAACATGCACCAGAGATGAACACTGACAGATTTAGCTGCAGCAGTTTAAATTATTATTGCTCAGGGTTCAGCCTTCCTCCTCTGCCACGGGCCACTGGCTATTGCAGGGGGGGTTGAATTTGTTGCATTTCCAACACCACTGTAGCCTACAGTGAAACATCCTTGCCACAAGCCATTGGTAAGCAGTGTTACCTGAACTTCTACAACCCAGCCTTCCACACTCTGTGCCATTCTGCATTTCCAGCCATGAAGACACCTGGGAAAACACCGTGTAACCTGCACAACCACACTGCAATCACTCCCAGGTTTCCTAGCGGCTGGCCTCACATTTTGCCTTAATCTAGTCTGCCTCTGATCTAAAATGGTCCAAGCTTACTGACTAAAGATAAAAACCAACAGTAACACACCTGCTGATCTACTGGAATACAAGATGGACCAAGACCTAAACTCGTGAAGAATCAAAAATACCTGAACTGCAACACGACAGACTCACAACCTGCTGCACGACTGCATTTTTAAAACAATCCATCACCTGAACTGCTCCTGGGCTTGAGCTATAGATGCTGAAACCAGCACTACCAAAAAAGCCATCTCTGGTACAGAGCTGAAGGACAAGCTGACACACCAGATGGCTGGGTGACCACTCAGGGAGACACCAACAGGCAGGAGAAATGAGTTAACAGGAATTTATGGGAATTCAGCACAGGGAAATGTCAAGTCCTGCAGCAGGGGAAGAATAACCCCATGCACCGGTGCATCAAAAATAAAGATTTTTTACATTAGGGGTGACCCAGCACGAAGAGCTTTGTCCAGGCAGACTGTGGAGTCTTTCCACCCTTGGAACTACGTAAAACCTGGCTGGACATGGCCCTGAGCAACCTGCTGTAGCTGGCCCTGCTAGAGTTGGGAGGATGGATCTACAGAGGTCCCTTCCTGGACCTCCCACCTCAACATTCTGTGATTATTTATTACTGTTCCAGTGAGAAAACTGATTTGTGATGACAGACCAAATCTGTCTGACTCATCAAGAAAATAAGATTCTGAAGAGCTTAACAGCAGCACGGAACGTGACTTCTTTAACATTCATCATTTTCAGCATCTACATTGTTGCTGTTGTTTGTTATCTAAAGAGAAGCTCTTGTACAGCACCTACAAACTACGCCTATAAAATACAACTCGTTACTGAATAAAAGAAAAAAGTCCAAACAACTTATTTTCCTTTTATAGGAGCTGTATCAAAGCTCCTTATAGAAATTAGGCTGTAAATCCCATGACAAGGATACATAATTTGAAGCAATAAATTTATCTGACATTTACTGATATCATGTACCTATTTCAGAAGTCTTTCTTCTCTAAGAAAACCATCATATAAATGCTAGAAATAAAACCATATTGATGTCCAACCAAATCAACCAAATAATGAAATAAAACCATTAGATGCAGTAGTCAAAATTTTTTTTCCAGTTTAAAATAGACTTTTCAACTATATTCTCTACAGTAGTCAGTTTCATGAAAAAAAATCTAAAAGTTTTGAGAAGAAACAGGATTGTACAAACTGATGCTATAAAATATTTCGATATTCCAAATATTTTAAAACTATTACTTAGGCTTTTAAAAATCTGATTTATTGTGCTTCTTTTAAAACAAAACCATTTTTGTTTAGTAAGAGAGAGCTACTCTGGCCATCTGATAATCTCTACATTAAATTCAAATTACCCAGAACAAGATTCCACAACTTTTCCACTCTATTTCGCCTACATTAAAATGATGTTTCCCACAGAAATCTGCATTACCAATCTTCTGACACAGAAGTGGACCTTGAAAAATTATGACAGGTAGAAGGAAGGAAAGAAACCTTTGAGAAGGAGTCACAAATAAGACACAAGGCCTCAACAGGATTGAGGCTCATCCAGGAAAGACGACTGGGGACACCAAAGCAAGAAGGGATTGGGAATTTAGCATGGAGGAATGGGATTATTTTGGACCAGTCTAGCAAGAGGATCCAAGGACTGGCTGCAAGTACATCACACTTCCCCTGGTATGCCCACACCACCCTTCCCCTCAGTTATCCATGGGAACCCAGAGATCTCCCTCATCCTAAACAGGAAACAACTTCACTTGTAAATTACCCTGGTTTATGTCAGGCAGCTACTGAACTGGCTAGAGAAAAAGGCAGTCCCAGATCTGTGTCTGGTGCATGAATTTTAGCCTCAATTCTTGAATATTATGAAATATCGAAATTTCATTTAAGAAGAAATTACTCTTTGTGTCTATCAAACTAAATGCTCCTCTAGCCTTTCAGTTCAAAACAAAAAAGCAAACTCAATAAATGCAGCTACAACAGATTTTTACAACCTTCACAACTAAAAAGAATGCATATGTGATCTACACCAGTTATTAGATTTGTCAACCAGTCAACTCATTAAACTCAAATGCAAAATAAACAGAACTAGTGGTTTTTTTCCCTGAACAATATTCAAAAAGGTGCTGAACTCTCTACAGATTCACACCAAGATCATTCAAACCAGCCCAGCCTTATTTAAGATATGAGCAACAATGTCAAAGGATGAGAAGCAAAGTCAACGTTCAAAAACTACTAAAGCCAAACCCATATTACGATTTTACCAACAGAACCAGTTATTTGTTACCCAAGAATGAATTGAGCAATTTCAATTAAGCACACACTCCCTGGAATGTAAATTATACTGTACAAGCTCTCTGGATGTAAGATTTCCAGCACT
>VWZV01017141.1:32614-112614 GCA_013397155.1 Irena cyanogastra | reverse complement strand
CAACAGCACAACAATGAAGAACTTCTTTTATACAGAGAAAATACAAATGTGAATTCTAATTTAGGCAAGGGGCAGTAAGGTACACAGGCTCCAAATGCCTGTCATGTTTAAAAATGGTACTGCTTATTTAGAGGAAACTTTTGAAAATTGTAACTCAAGTTTTACTTTTGAATAATCATGTTTTACACAAAGTGCTCCAGTGTTATCTCAGCCTTTGTTGCAGTGTATGTGTAGTAAAGTATCTATGTACGTAAACTCACTGTCAATTCTTCAGCATTAAAGTAATATGCAATATTAATTAAACAAGAAATGCAGCCAGTTTTGAGGAAGAAAACAACATTGTATCAACTGTATAACCCATCTGGTAAAAATGAATTAAACCGTTATGGTTTTCCTATAGAATTCTTCATTATGTCCATAAGGTTTGTCTTGGAAGAAAGACATTCAGAATCTTCAAATTCTAACACACATACACAAAACACCCTTACTCACACACTTTAATCCCTAATGGATTCTAACTTGCATTATTATTTTTCTGCAAGTAACTCTGTGGTGCTGAGTGGTACATACTACTTTTTAAAGATCACATGGAAACAAAATATGGTAATGATTACATCATGGTGACAATGCAATGTCAAAAATAACTACAACATTCAGCATCCCATGAAATATGCACATTCCTCCTACATGAGAAACAAAATCACAACATTTCACATTAAAGAAGCAACAAAAAGATGTACAAGTATTCCCTTTTAAAAAACTTTTCTACAAAGGAGGTAGCTGAGCGCCATGGAACTGCACTCTTTGATTTATAGTAATTTCCTTTATCCTGAAAGGAGTTCACTTAACACACAGATTTTCGACAATATAAAGCAGCATGCAGGTTTAACCTATGCTTTATTTGAATCTATACCATCAAAAAATGTGCTTTTACAAATGAGAGCCTTCCACCAGGGAGTTGCCCAGGAAGGCTCCTGAGCGCAGCCTAGGAGCAAACTGAAGCTGTACCTGAGTGGAGTTGGATAGTTGGTTTTTCCACGGCTCCTCTGCGCTGCTGGTCAGGTTTGTGCGGTTATGAGGTAGAGAGAGTGCGTTTCGCTGCAGGTAAGGCACGTTTCCATTACTTCCACTTTCTGTTATGTGATTATTGCCTATCAAAATAGTGTCTGTACTACCCAGCGTTCTTGCTGTGCTGCAGGGAACAGGGCCTGCTGGAAAGGGTCCATTAGCCATAGGCTGCCCGGGGCAGGCGGGACGGATTCCACGCTGAGCGACGTTAGGCACTCTGGTCAGAGCAACCTGAGGCTGCTGGCCAGAGACAGAGTTTGTAGGCAGTGATGAATCAGCTGTTGGCCCGTTAGGAATTCCAGTAGATCGTACCTGTGCAACTCCTGTTTGTCTCATCTAATGGAAAAGGAACAAAGCACAACAACGTTGGCTGCGGAACTGAGAAAGGAAGGGTCGTACAAAGTTTGTGTACTTTACTGCACTGGCTAGTTCCACTTTTATACTCATCTTAAGATCTTCACAGTTGCTTTTGAGAACTGTCAGGTTCACAAAAATACTGAGTAAATATTAAGTAAAGCTATCACCACACTTTTTTTTCTTGTCTTTCAGTCTGAGTGTTTTACTGCTGATGCTGGACAGAGAGGGAGAGAGAAGTGAACAATGACAGGACCAGAGAAAAGCTCTTTCTACAGCCAAGTATTTTCAAGCAGAACTGCTTTTAAATATGTCCACTCACTTTACTTTAAAAGTGTGGCTTGAAAACTTTCACATTAACCAACTGCCTTATAATAAAACCCAGCTAAACTCATTGTGTTTCAACCAATAATCCACAACTATCCTTTATCAAAAAAAAATTAACATAACACAGCAAAGGGCATGAGAACTCTGTACACCAGAAATTCTTTAGAATTCTAGAAACACTGACAAAAGTGTTGTAGAGATAAGAAAAATATTTTTGTTCTCACCTGCTGGTGTTGCTGCATCAAGACAAACTGACTCTCCAGCTGTTCCAGCATAAGTTTCTGTGCTGGATTTAGATTATTTCTGTTTGCACGCAGCTGTTCCAAGTGCTAAAAAAACAGCAGTGTGGTTCATAATCATTAAAACTGCACGGGCTTTTTAGTAACTTACTTGCATAAAATACTAAAAAGTATCCATGAAGACAAGACTTAAAAGGTGAAAATAATCAAGATTTCTGTTGCAGACTCAAACATCTTTCCATACACTCTCTTGCAAATAAATCTTATTACTAGTTACCAAAACTAAAGAGACTCTGTAAATTATTTGAGTATATAATTATTACTGCCACACTAAAATTAAGTGTGCTGGTGCCATAAAGGAAAACCACATTCAAGGACAATAATAGAGAATTCTTATCATAATTATGTACATTTTAACACCTTTTTGTATTGTGCTATTCTTTTATTAATACTGTTCATCACAAAGTGAATTAAATCTACAGCCACACATGAAAACTTCTCCTGAAAATATTAAAAAACCCCCAGAAAATGGTATGATTTAATTAGTGAGAGCAATATCATACGTTACAATATCGATCTTGTTTGCAACTGATAAATTTAGGTATGTATTACCAAAAATCTGATCTCTTTACTCCTTTTAAAATACTCAGCACCCTGCATCATTCTACCAGTAAGTCTGCTAAGGGGTATGACTTAAAAAGCAGACGAAGATGGTTCATGCCAAAATCCCTGGATTAACAGTACCTTCCATTCTGCATTTCTCTCTGGAGGGGAGTGCAATAAATAATATATATATATACACACACATATATATGCATGTATATATAACATGCCATATCCATCCAGCCTTTGAGTTGCCAATTTTGAAAGGCCAACTTTGAAGATACAATAAAGGCTTTTTTATTCACTCTCCTCTTGCATCATACATTTTTGGCTTTCCTTTTTATATGTGCTGGAACCTTGTCAAGCTATTGCCAACACACCCAGTCTACTGTACTCAAGAAAGGCCTACTGAGGTTCTGCTTAGAGGAGGAAGTCGGATCTGGAAAAAGGTGAAACTGAGAAGGGGCAAAAGTAGTCAACTATAAAATAAGCAGAGAAAAATAATGAGAATGTTTGGAGAGAGAGAGAATGACTGTGGAAGAACCAAAGGGGTGGGGAGGCAGGAGAAAGAGGGAGGGAAAATTATACAGTATAATAAAGCCAATATTGTTCAGACAGCGAAACAGCTGAAGAACTATACTGGAATTGAGGGGAAAATTGCTCAGTTAATGAGAATGCTTTCTGCCTCTGCACTGTGCTCCCTTCTATTTCTTTTTGCATCCAAAGCATGTGCAATGCATGGGTAAAATTTTCCAGCAGGGCCTGATTTTCAATATATGGAATTCCTGCTGAAGCTCACTGCATGCCCTAATGAACTGACGAGACAACAAAACTTCCTGACAAAAACCACCCGAAATAAGATTCCCAAACTAAAATCTAGCATTTCATATAATTGTATTAGGTGACACAAAATACAGAAAAGCAGCAGCAGATTTCATTTGAGCAATCATTTCGTAGAATGTGCTTATTTGTTTATGCAATTTGATACAAGAAGCAACCTCAGAGGAAGAGATGATATTACCACAATACTTCTACACCTCTTTCAGTATCCCCCACACTACAGCAAAACTCACTGCACACAAGTGTGGCAATTTGCATATCTGTCTTTAAAACATCGTAAGAAAAAAAAGTTACTGTATGTACTTATTTTAAAAATTATAGAATTCATATAATGTAAGTGTTCAGCTTCTGTTAGAGATATTTAATCTACTATCAGAACTTATCTCACATAGAGAGGCCACAAATATTAGAAGAACTTGAACTACACCGTGGGAATTATTTTACACTGAACTTCAAGAATGTGAAACCAGAACATGTCCCAGCTTTATTTTCTTAAAAGGAAGAAGGAAAGAAAAAAAATATATAACAGAGCTTCTGAAGATCTCCCATACGTACCTGTAATTTCTGTGGTGTCAAGCACCAAGAATGAATTTGTTGCTGTACAGGAGGATGTGACACTGTATGGCCACTGCTCCAAACATCTGAAGTATTCTGAGAGAAAATGTTACATTAAGATGTGTGACTACCAAAGGGCCAACATAATCTCTTTTACTATCTAGATTTTATCTTATTTATGAAAGAACTAGTAATTGTTTCAAGAATAATAATATAAAAATATATAATAGTAAGAATGTACTAAAATAACCAAGTCTCATTCTACAATTCCCAGCAGTATCAGAGTAGTCTGAGGAAAAAGTTAATGATATCTAATACCATAAGGAGAAACAAGCAAATCAAATTATGCAATTAACTTAAATGTATGCTACTTTTAAAACTGAATACTTTATCTACTGTAACACTATTACATGATGATGAAACACTTGAATTCTAAATATAAGCAAAGGCAATAGACAGGATGACATGATTGTCTCCCTCTCAATCATCAGACTACAATTGTACTTCTTCACTGAGACGACTACAACTGCAGTATAGTGCCACCAATGTACACTGCCCTTATGCACCTCCTGTCTGAGCTGGAATCTGATTAAACACACCAATGAAAAATGTTTTTTAAAATTTCTACAAA
This sequence comes from Irena cyanogastra, assembly GCA_013397155.1. Classification (NCBI taxonomy): domain Eukaryota; kingdom Metazoa; phylum Chordata; class Aves; order Passeriformes; family Irenidae; genus Irena; species Irena cyanogastra. The sequence continues at coordinate 107,997 of VWZV01017141.1, read as the reverse complement.
CATTCCCCACCTTGATGCCAAAGGATTAAAATTTACAGCACAAATTCTGTGCATGCTGCATCATTTCAAGGCATATTTTCCATTTCATTTTGGTAGGGGGCTCTAGTTCATCAGAATATATACCTTTGTTGGACTAGATGTTCTTTTCCTCTTGGCAGGACTGGTCAGGTCATCTACTTGGCTAGAAGGAATCATGTGTAGTGGCAAGGATTGCTGTGAAATTGGTGTTTGAGTGAGGCCTAGTACAGGTTCAGTATTTGGATGATGAGGTTTACAAGCCTAAGAATCACAGAAGGAAGACAAAAATATGGTTCTATATATTCTTAATGCTTTCCTTTCAATTTTATAATTTTAACAGCCCACATACATTAAAAGGGCCGAGTAGATATTCTGAAGCTGATCTCAATAACTGAAAAATCAGTTTCCATATGGTCATCAATGGAGGAATGTGTACCTTTCATGGGATTATTAAACCACTGCAGCATTTCTATTTAAGATGAAATCTTTTAAAATCATGAAAATCCACAAAGGTTCTAAATTGGTACCCCCATATTTCTCCCACATTATAGGGAGCTCCTTGATCTAATATCCCTCTGCAAATAAATCAAAGGCTTCTTTTAATAAAAGCCAATCCTGTGCTCAATAAAATAAGCTTGACCACTACCGATTGTAAAGAACCCTTAAAGCTGGGCACCTGCAGAACATAACCCAACTTCTCACCTGCTGTGCTGTGTTCATGGCACCCTGCCTGGAGGTAAGCTCTGCGGGGATTGGTAGGCTCCATGCCTCCTCAATACTAGGAAGTAATTTAGTTTTATTCTGTAGACTACCTTGTGGAAGGTTACACAACTGAGCCTAGGAAAAATTATGTAAAAAGCAAATTTAACACAAGCCTACTTTAGTAAGAGCAAGTCCATGAAATCTTCCTAAATGCTGTAGCTAATTATGTCTTAAAGAGAGGACAGGTTTAAAATTTTGGGGTTTAGAAAGGTGCTAGGTATAAAGAGGGTAACCAGAATATAAACCTTTGTGAGAATCAGAACAAAGATGAGCTCTGGATTCAGAGGTCTCATAATTCCTTTTTTCTGAAATTGCAAACAAGAGTGAAAGATAGTGTGTTGCGTATTCTCACTATATGTTATGAGAACTTAAAAAATGTAGACAAATACAAAGAAAAAAGCAAAATGATGTAAAACAGTATGCTTTGATTAAATGTGCAAAATAGGGTTTATAAGGAATTAAGTTCCACTTAAAAATGAAGAAATAAAATATTACAGGCTATGATATGCTTACAGTACACATGAGAACAGGTTAAACACACCACAAACAACTGCAAGTTAAACTCGTGTGTGACTTCTCCCCTCCCCTCTGCTGTGTGCTTGAAGAGTATCTCCCCTGCTTAAAACATTAGTTTTACCTGTAAATACTTTATCCGTGCTGCAAGTGCAGAGGTATTACTACAATTTTTGCTCCTAGTTGCATTTAAGTAGCATTTAATGGCATCCTGAGGCTGGTTGCAGGACTCATAGAGTGTGCCTAGGTCCATCCAGGCTGCAGCATGGCCATGGTCCAATTGTACAGCACAGATATAGGCCTGTAAAGCATCCATAGGCTGATTTTGCTGTTGGTACAGCACACTGAATAGAAAGATTAGTGAAGTTGAGAATTAATAACAAAGTCAAGATACAAGCAACTCAAATATACACAACCTCCCCAATCCCTTAATAAATCTTGGCATTATATAAACCACAGTTTTAAGAAGAAATGTATAAAGCTTTAACGTGCAAAATTCACGTATGTAACATATTCAGTATTTTAAAACACTGAGAAAGCAAATATTAATTCATTATTTAAACTTCAAATCAGACAAGTCTGAGTACATGAATGTATAAATAAAAAAGACTTTACAGTCCCTTAGAGTTCACAAAAGAATTAAAAAGCTGACATTCTTTATTTATATATATTAGCATGAAATTATATAATTGTATTACCCTGTATCATTCTTACCCTATTGAACACCATGTATCTGCACTTGCTTCTGATTTATCAATAGATTGCCTATAAGATATAAAGGCATCCTGAACTTTCCCAATACTTGAATAGCACCTGGGAGAAGAAAAGAAATAACTTTGGTAGTATTTATAGAAGGTAATCATTGAGCATGGCTTACCAAGACTGATCTGATAAATGTTAAGTCATGCAAATACACATTCAACATTCGCTGTTTCTGAATGCCAGGCACAAGCAGACTCAAACATCTCAAAATGTATTACTGATTATTTATTTAAGCACCCCAAAGCCACTCAAACCCTGGATTACTACATTTGTAAGGAAAACAGTCATCCCACATTTGACAGACTTGCATTTCTTTCACTGGTGATACCTTATCAGTCAATAAAACCAGTATTTATCTACACATAGCATTACAGTGAAAACAATTAAGTTACCTATTTCATCAAACAAGTGGTTATAAAACTTAATGTTCTACAAAACAGAATTATTGAGAGATACTGACCAACTCAAGCAGGATGGTCCCTGACTGCCTGGGAGGCTTTTGATGTGCATTTTTTGCATCTCAATCATATTTAAGTAACGAACAAACCAGTTACTTGTACTGCATATACAGAGCACTAAATTTTGTAAAATGTTGTGTGATTCTGTATTTTTTTAATATGTCTTACTGTAATTCCTCACGTACAAATTCAAAGGTATCCTGGCATTAAACAGAACTACAATTATACCACAGGGAACACTACCTACAGTTCTAAAATTAAAAGCTCCAAATAAAGCCAAGATCAAATATCCATCTATACATGTTTACTAGTTTAATCAACAATAACTGTGTCCTGTATTGTTTGTAACAAATTTCGTGTTGGAAAAAGAACTGACAACTTTCAAAACACATAAATAACAACAGAAAATTTATTCTAGTAAATAATAAAAAACAAGCAGAACAGTATAGGCAAGGGTTTGTCAAACATACTACACTCTTCCAAGTATTTTTGAGGCACACTATGAAATGAATACAATAAAATATAGCATTACCTTGCCTAAAATAACCCAGTAAGTCTGAATAAAATGTTTCAGGAGATTGTTTTAATGACAATCTAACCTAATGTCCAACAGACAGGTTTCACTCTGCCTGTGTATCACAAACATAGAGCCCCTCATTAGGGTAGCACTAACATTAGAGGCCCCCACAAAACTTTGGCAGATGGAGTTTTTCCAGTGGGAGAGAAAGAAGGTGGTGATGTATTTTGAAAGATAGTTTTAACCAACTTGTTACGTGGTTTGGACAACCGGCAGAGGAAGGAATAGCACAAGGGAATACATGAGGAGGGAAAAAAGAGTGAATGCACAATCCCATAACCCTGTTCTTCTTCCCCTGCCAGTGTATGGATGGGAGAAATGGGGCATGGAAACATTTTTGCTCTAGTCCTCCCTGTAAAGCAAAACAGATGCTCCTACTAAATTTTTCACTCCATTTCCTGAATTCTCCCCCTTGTCTGCAGGGTCCTAGGCTTCACCCTGACCACCTGAGAGCAGAGCACAGCAGCTGCATGTGTGGAGGAACTCCAGCTCCATCCTGCTTGAGAACTCAACTTGCTCAAGGCATCTGGAATGGGACTACTGAAGAAAAAACAGGATTTCAGCCCAGTGGAAGATAAGATGCATAAGATGATCCTTGGCTCATTTTACCTCCACTCTTGCCCTGCCCCTCTGCCCTGCACACTCAGTGCTGGCTGGAGATCCCTGTCTTACAGGATAGCTGGAGAAATATTATTAGCATGACAAAATCAAAAATAGGTTCCAGATGTATGTGACCAGAATCCCCAAGAATGTCAGCTGGAAGACACTGAGGTTAGGATATTAATTTTATTTTTGCCTCGTTCCTTTTAAATGTATTCTTCAACAGAACTGATGTGTTCACATATGGACTTGAACTGCCCTCAAAGCTTTCTCCAAATCCTGACTATTTCAAGAGTTACTGCTGGCTTAAATGAAGTACTCAATTTTCTTAAAAAGAAGACCAGAAAAACTCATCAAATTTGTATGATTTACACCTGGGAATGTTATTTTTCAAGTAAAAAACACTGTCAAAGGCCACAAAATTGATTGAACATTTAAACAGACATTAGAATGGATCAGTCTGAAGCTATACATCGCTGTGCATGCCCTTTAAAAATGGATGTCTGCCCAGGAAAGTATTTGTATTTCAGTGCAAAAACTGAGATTAGGAGGGAGATGCTGAGAAAATAAAGAGAGAAAGAATTATGAAGAAGTTATGAAGAAAAGTAACAACATTCAGAGAAGATTTACAAAAAAGAGGGAGAGAAACAGGCAAAACTAGGCCGGATATATTCAGATTACTGTAAATGTGCAGACTGAGTAATAACTACAAAAAAGCAGAGCCACTTGGGTAACATACTTCATTTCAACTTCTAATCTTTATTCATCCCAAATATGTTAGCACCTTGTTTTTTCATACACTTCCCAGAAAACTTAAGACTTCAGTATATACACACTTCATATATACACACTTTCCATTCATTTTTCCTCTGACAGAATTAAGAAGAAAAACAGTGTAAAATCATCACAATAATGAGTATCCTCAAAAAAATTTACCAATATAGTTACAGTGCCTGTAAAATCTTTTCTCACCTTCCAAGGAAATACCAGGATTGACCAGAATTTGGATCTGCTTCTAGAGATTTCTGGAGATACTGTATAGCATAGCTTTCCTTGGTTGCCTTGTCTCCAAGCTGATCCACGGTGTGATGCATCCAGCCTACAAAAACAATCCACAAATGGGAGAAGTGAAATTCCCCAAGACCATTTAATACTCTGGCACAGCAGGACTTTGTAGCATTGGTGTCTCTTTAAAAATAAGAATATCAAGCAATAAAACCACTTTAATATATACACTATGAAGTTTTCAAAACTTTTAAAGTTCTATACTAAAATTATAGGACAAAAAAGATTCGAAGTTAAAATTACATTCATGTAGTTTTAAAGCACTTTTTGGGTTTAAATAATTTTCTAAGAGATAAGGAGCACAATCATGAGCTGCTCAATCTTCTACTATAAAAATGAATATTAATGTCTTTCCTCCTCTGAACATAGATACCTTCCCTGACATTCTGAAAAATGCCACCATTCTCCCTGTCACACATAGCAATTATGTATTTGTTATATATATATATATATATATCTATATCTGTATCTAACATGTATAACATCTACATATGATGCTGTTTACTCTTTTTCTTCTAAATCCTTGTATTTGTCCCATGTCTACATTTGGACTAAGAATTTTTGCATCTCCACTTGAATCTTTCTTACACTGTCATTTCCTCCTCATTAATACAACATATTTTCCATTCACCTTGACAAATGCCATCACTTCTCATCTACATAACAAATTAATCTAATCACACGTCATATTCTTTCAAATGCCTTTTCTCCTTTCATTACATTAGCCAAATTATTCATCCCCACTTTAAAGGCCTCCCACAACCCATCCTCCCCAATAATATTTTACATGCTATTAAAAATGCATCTCTGCTCTAGCACTGATGCAAAGTTTGGTTACCACTTCAAACAAAGCACCTTCATCACCTTCTCCAGCTGCTCCTCATCTGTCTCTATGCTCAGATGGAATTCCTTCAAGCAGCCACAAAACCATCTCACTGCTGTTCATACAATGAGTACAAGCAAGGAAATCTTTTGTGGCCAGCAGCTGGCTTGCTGAAATCACTGCATACCACAGTGCTCAGCAATGTCTTGCTGTGTGCTCAATAGCCATGTATTTGTCTCAACAAGGCACTGCTTTTCAGAAAACATCTGTAAAATGTAGATGTGACAAAAGATTGTCCCTGTCACACCCATAAACAGCCCCTTGTGGAACACTATGTGTGATTTCATAAACTACCCAAGGTTTGTGTAAAGCTCTGGATAATGACAGAGTTGAGCACACGCCTGTGCTGCCTGTCCATTTAAAACCTCTGAGAACTAAACATTCAGGACCCTAAATTTGTGCTTTTTGATAAAACCTAACTACACAGACAGGCAAGACTGAGAAGGAACTGATAGGTATTTGCAGGCTCACCTCTCTCTCTCTGTAATTACACTTTCCTTTATGATTTTTATTCTACCTGTTAGATACAGGTAATACAGGTAATCTTTTCATTCCATGGGCTCATACTTTTTAACAGACACCACACTTCTGCAAATGGAATGCAAACTTCCAAACTTTAACCAAGGCAGTCGAAAACAGCTACTGAACAATATTTGCCTGAGGTGGTCTCAGAAAAATCACTTGAAAATTGTGGTCACAAGCAGAAGTTCCAATATTTCATAGACTGCAAGAAATGTCAGGTAAGGAGTCAAGTGGTTTTAGTGCTGAAAAAAGTCTTTATCTTGACTGAAAATTGATCAAGTAAATAATCTACCAATAAGAGAAAAAAGAAGATAAAAAACCCCAGTGATTTCTGCAGTCACATAACACAACTTGGTGTCATTAAATTAATAAACAAGCTATGATTTTGATTCAAATCCCAAGCATCTGAAGTTCTTCAGCATACAGAAAATACTCATGCTTTAAGAAAAAATGGCTTCTCTGAGGTTGGTTATTGGAATTCACCTGAGTAGCTGTATGTTAAGGATATATGTACCAGGTGCTGTTCCAGACAAAGCCTGAGATAAAGATAATAGTTCAGGGATTATGAACAATGGTAAAAAAAAGACATTAAACAAATCTCTCTATCTTTAGAAATGTTGTGTGCCTATTTTCTGTTTCATCAGAACCTTGCTGGATTGAAAGATAACATGTTGTATCTTTGTGAGATCTTTACTGAGGTTCACTGATAAAAAAGAACGAGTCTATTTCTAGAAGACAGAAATGAGAACCAGCAATCCCTGTCTGGCTTCTCTGCTGAAACAAGAGTTGCTTCCCAATTTTATCTTCCTGCACAGGGAGTTGAAAAAGACAGACAGCAAGAAAGGGAGAGCAAACAAAAGTTTTCCACTAGAATAGCACAGGCAGGGGAAAATGGAGCTGTTCTTGAGCATAAAATGAAGAATGTACATAAAGAAGGTGATGGAAAACCCCTAAGCTGTGCAGTTTCCCATCTGCAAGACCTATCTCCAATTCTCAATCAGCATAACTGACTACTTTTCCACTGCTGGGACATTTTTAACATGATAAACCAAACCATAGGCCTTGTCCATACTTCACAAATGTTCCATGCTCCTTTGCAGATCTTTGCAATCTCATTTGGAACAGATTTGGAGAAAATCCATCTCATGTGCTAGCCTAGCTGATCAGTCTTTTTTTCATGCTTATCAATCATTCTCACACTGAACTTGTGGCAATCACTTTTTCTTCAGTAAATGTGAATGTTTCTGGAGACATTAACTTCCTCCCCACTTCAGCACCTCAGATGCCTCAGCCAGTTACACAGACAGCATCTAGGAATGCCCATAGCCAAAAATCACTGGGAGAGCACTTGGGAACTCTAAGCAGATGTTTATGTTCTTCTTACACTCTTCTTCCTTATGCAACAGCTGAATACAACTGGAGAAAGAATACTGGGACAGATTTGATATTCAGTCTCATTAATTTAATGTCATTTTTGGCCAAGTGGTGAAAGCAATTGTTGTCTGGAAAGCAAATGGAACAGCAAAGAGAAGGAAGGAAGACCTTACTCTGATGTCTACCTGAACTAGTCAGCACTCATCAGCTCAACTGGCTATGTGTTTATCTGGGAATCACAGGGTTCCCCTCCACAGTCACAGCTTTGGAAACCAGCAACAGGAGCAAAGATCTTAGTAATTCTCTCACAAGACATCCGAACTTGCCTAAATTCCAATCTGGCTCAATAAACATTATCTAGCGAAGAAAAATAAACAAAAGCTATTTTCAAACTGACTTTTTCCGTCAAAGTGAAAAAAAAAGGAATTCAATATACAAATACAAATATGTTTTGACTAGGTTTTGCAAGTAGCATTCTGGCAGATGGCAGGTATTTTCTATTATTTTTTCTAAGCAGCAGTGCACCACCCGGACCGTGCTTCCTGAGGAGGTGTTTTTATTACCAGCTGCTAAAGCCTAAATCTGTGATAAACACCAGACTCTGATAAATACCACTGTTAAGAGAGAAGAGCAAAGGAAAAGGCATTTTTCCTTCAATGTTCCAGTTAAGACCACTCTATCCCTTTCTCCACATAGAAGCTACCCACACAACAGAACTGGGTGACCTATGCTGATTGAATAAAGAGAGTTAATCCAGTTTTCAGACAGCAGACAATTCTCAAAGTCACTGCTCTTACTGCTTGCACAGAGACCTGTGGCAGGATTTTATGAATACAACCATGTGCCTTTGCTTCTATTGTGCCAACATACATCAAACAGAGATGAAAAAGAGCTGGTCAGCTCTTTTGAGAAGCCTGTCTTCCACTGATCAGATGCACAGCCTTTCTGGATGAAACCGCTGACAATTTATCCTAGGTGACATAATACCAAGCTAAAAAAGAAAAATTCAAAGGGCTTACTGAGACATAAGCAACACTGTCCTGTGACAGCAAAAAGACCAACACTCAGAGTTCTGCAGCAAACTCCTCCAGCAGTTTCACTTGTGATTTCACAGAGATGACTCAAAATTAGCCCACTGATTTTAATATTCTATCACAGAGCACAAATCATCCCACTCCAAATCCATACACAACCTGCATCACAGAGAAAGAAAGCACTGTGGCCATAACTTAATGTCAGTTATAAATTTGAGTTAAATGACCACTATGTGAAGAGGGAAAAAATAAAAATGGGCATAAGCAGGCTAAATTAATATTCAGAATAATAAATCAGATGAAGAACATGGAGAAGGTGAATGAAGAAATTCTGTACCAGGTTGAACAATTTTAACAAAATATTCTGGAAATACTTTTATATGGTATAGAGGACAAAAGTATTTTATTCTATCCACTTTTTAGAAAGTCTTGGCTGAAAATTGTTTGTCAGCTTTCTATAAACATGGAAAATGACAATTAAAAAAAAAATTCCTTTTCACTATTTACATGTTTTTTTAAATGGAATCTGATAATAAACCTTTTAGCTACAGAAGCTGGTTTTCATTACAGAGTATAATTATAGCGAAAGAAAAGATAAATTTTTCAGTTGCCATGTTCTTCTAGTCTGACACAGAGTATTTAGGTTTTTTCAAGGGATGTTAACAGAGGCAGAACAAGAGAACACATAATTCCATCTGCAGCCCTCTTTCTCTGAAAGACCATCTTCTCACTGCCCAAAATCTAACACACAAGAGGCTTTTGAATTTTTTTTAAGTTTAATCAAAATATTTTCCTCCTCTCTTATTTACTTGATTATCTATGCTACATGTTCTATTTGGGTGAAAATCTCAAGTACCATGTGCAGTGTGTCTAAGCCTCTCTTTAGAAATGGAGCCTTAAAAAACACTGCTGAAGGCAAAGATGGCAAAAACGAAACACAGAGGAAAATAGAAGTTAATTTTACATACCTAACTGCTGTAAGACAGTTGCTTTTACTTGGGCAGGAAGGTTTTCGATCTGCAAAAGCTGTTCATAAGCTTCCTTTGCAGAGTGATACTTTCTCTGCAAAAGGAAAAAAGTAAATGGATTAATCATAGAGCTTACAACAGATCACCAATAGCAACGATTTCACAGCACTGACAGCACACAAACACATTGACAAAAAATTCTAGATTTTTTTTTTTTGCATACAGTGCATATGAAAGCTTTAATGAGTGACGTATATATGGTAAGAGAATAACTCCCACAAATAGAGGATTTAACAGAAACTGTCTACTTAAAATAATTGAGGGAAATTTGCAAATTATTAAATTTTGTCAACTCCTCATACATGCATTATGCTTCTTACACTGCAATATTGAATATTCCACTTTTAGGGGGAATACTTGAATGTGAATTTACATCTGAGAAAAGCCCACACAAATTCTTCCCACGAAATTTGTAACAAAAACCAAGATCATCAGTAATTGGTGGCTGGTATAATTTTGCCTCTTTCCTTCCTTTGGTATATTTGAACTGCCTCTATCAAGGTATTTGTTGTCCTGGTAAGAGTCCCACCACATGTAGAATTAAAAGGTTTATGCCTAGATAATGAAAGTACAACATCTTACTATCTGCTCTATAGTTTAGGTGTGCCTACAGTCTGGAACACTCAATTTTCAATTCCCTACACAAACAGGTGTTGGTACAGAAAACGCATTTCCAGGTTAGGACTGGGGTCTTTATTGACTTCTGTGAACTGTATGAGCTGCTTTGTGTGTATTAAAGGTTAAGAGTTCTCAATAATTATTTGATGAATTATTTGGTAATAACATCAGCATTTATCTTTGCATTCCCTAACAATAGTTGCTTAAAGCAAATGTATTTTAAATGTTCAACTGTTCTGTGCCTCCTCTTCCACAAATACACTTTAAGGTAATTCAACATTAGACTTCATTCTGGCAAACAGATGAAGAGTGCATTAAAATAAATGGGGCCACCTAAATGCAAATGACTGTGGCTTAATTACATTTGTTTTAAGCAAGGAGTACACAGTAATCAGTATTGGTGTTTTGAAGGGACAACTGGGCAGAAAACTCTTAAACAATTAAATACCTAGTAGAATTTAAAAATGTTATCAAGTTCTTGAAATCTCAAAATCACAAAAGACAACTCTGGTGATTTAAAAACCTTATTCTAGTCAGGAAGAAAAATTAAAGCAGCATTTACATACTTTCAAATGGAACAAGGGGAAGTTGGTAGAAAAGATTTTTAATTGGTGTTCATGAAATGTAGACAACTGGTAAGAAAACAAATAATATAAATAAATAAAATATCCATGTCCAGCAAAAGAAAAACAATCAGGAAAAGATTTTAAATTTAGCATTGGGAACAAAATTTGTAGTTTATGACTATGAATGTTAAGCAAATGAACAGAAGTTCACTGTAGAGCATGACAGCAGAGGCAGCAATCCAGATGTCAAATTAGGTAAATATTAGTGCCTAATATTCACACTTTGAAAAATATGTTTACAGGCTCAGGAGGTTTCAGAAAGGCCTTTTAAAATAGAGCATATTTTCCAGGCCTGGAGTTATTTGTTGTAGCATCTATCCTTTAGAAATGTGATTACCTATATGCCTTGAAATACTAACAAAACCTGTCCCAATGTTTACATTTGGTTTTATTTCATCGAATCAGAATGGTTTGGGTTGGAAAGTACCTAAAAGATCATCTAATTCCAGCCCCCTGCCATGGGCAGGGACATCTTTCACTAGATGAGGTGGCTCAGAGCTCTGGCCTTGGACACTTCAGGGACAGAGCACCCACAGCTTCCCTGGCAACCTGTCCAGGGCCTCACCACCCTCACAGGGAAGAACTTTATACCTCTATTCTAATTCCAAAGTCCTTGATGTTTGGCTACATCATGAATGGTCTTAGAAATGGAAAAGGGGAGAAGAACCAATCCACCATCTTTCTTTAGACACCATACAAGCCATGTAACTTCCAGAGGTGAAATATTAGAAACCAGCATTAAGCACTGCTAATTCTCATCAGCACCAATCTTGTTTCTTGTCCAGAGCCTGCCAATCCATCATTTAAAGTGCAGTACTGTGGTACTTAATTAAGAAATGAATTAACTTTTTCATTAATATTAAGAGTAGATAATTTTCAAGTATATGGCAGGGTTCAAAAAACTGTTTCACTGTGTCCTGCAAAAAAACCCGAGCAACCAGCCTTGTCTCCAAAACCTCTCTAATTGTGTCAGAGGTAATATCCAGAATGAAGCCAGGATTCTTTTAGTTGTCAGTTTGTCAAATTCCAGAAAACAAGATACTCCTCCCCACCAGAACTATGAGACAAACCAAACCTAGGAGCAGAATGCACCGAAACTTTTTTGCTCTGACTTGCATTAAAACAAAGTTCCTGCTGCCTGTAATTGTCAGCCAGAAAGCACAGCCTAAGCACAGCTGACACTGGTCACACACTTACACAGGACACCTGGCATGGTGACCTGGAGTGTTTAACTTCCTTTTGATCTGCTGGAGAGAAACAGGACTGATGTGTCGAATGGAATCTGGATGGTAGCCAAGTAAGAACCACAACAACCCATGGAATTGTTTAATGGTGCATTGGGACGGGAGATTTCTGTCCTAAGACTTTGCACCAAAAGCATTCAAAAGAAAAATCTTCTGTATATCAGATTTGTATCTTTTATTTATATAGAAATACTTAAGGCCATTTTTCACTGTGCCATCAAAAGACAGCACTTACTTTCTAACTGACTGAAAATACAGTTTGTCTGTCATCCATTTCATTTACAACGAGTTTTGTTTTCATGTCACATCCCTTCCTCAGTCACAGGGTAACTATAAACGTGGTAAAAGGCCACAACACCTACATTATGCAACCAGTCAGCCAAATCTTAAATACACCACAGATAGTGGTTGGTTTCTATTGGTTTCTATTCAGATTGGTTTCTATTTACTTATATTCTGGAAGCTCAGGAAGTGTTCTGTAATTTCCCAGAAGATTCACCTGAAAAGCTCTGTGGTAGGATTTGACCCAGAATTAGTAACACAGTTTTATTTGCTGTGACAACAGATCCCTAATGCCATGTGCAACAATTTCATTTGAAAATTTAAAAACTTCTAAAACTGCAGTTAAATTTGAAAATTTCATGTCAAATATACCACATTTACTTAAAAGGCACACGGGCAACTGGTTGGGATTGATTCTGTATGTGTATATGAGAAATAATGTGAATATATATAAATGGAGAAACTTAGTATATTTAAATCTACATATAACCTTTTAAATTTAAATAGAATCTCATAAAATAAATTTCCTGAAAGTTGTATTTTGAGATTTTTTTTGCACTTAAGTTGGGAGATTAGTAAATATATGTTTATTAAAATACCTATTCCATTTTATAGCATGACACTCCACACACAAAATATTTTAAATTTAGCCAAAGGAAGTCAAGTTTCTTGAGTAATTCAAGACTTTAGTCTAACTTTACTAAAGCATCTATAATCCAAATTTCACAGACTGATTACATCACATAGTTTGAAATTCAAACACACTTTACGAAAATGAGCTTAAAGCTTACCTGGATTTCATATAAGTGGGCAATGTGAAACTGAACTGTAAGAGTGGGAAAATCAAAATTATTAGTTTTCATGAACAACAGCAATTGCAATGTTTTGAAGTTAGGGATAAACAATGTTTCAAATTTACCAATGCAAACCCAAGACCAATTACATTTTGAAGATATCAAAAGAGTATTTTTTTACATTGATATTTTACACTTAACATACCAGACCTGACAGAAAATGAATAGCCTAACAAAGCACAAAAACTGCAAAGAGATATTGAGAAAAGCAGTCCATGGATTTTACTTGTATTCTGAAACAGAGAGTCCATTAACCTTGCAGTAAACTTAGCAATAAAATCTCTTGAAGCTGAAGTAAGAGAACACAGGTAACATTTTCTGTACATAACCAAGCTAGAAATAAACTTTTTCATTCAGCTGCCAAGAAACAGACCAGCTGGGTTACAGAACATTATGTTACACACTGCCAGTTTTATATGGGATCTTAAATTTAGGTGTTTTTTCTTCCTTTTAGGAATTGTCTCTCCCTTGTTAAACTGAACCAGAAGTGTTAATTACAGGTGATACTTTGATTGTTACTGTTAAGCATATCCAACTCCTCATACAAATTGTCCAGAATGCCATAATATTACCAGCAGCCTGTGCAGGCAAGAAGATTGCTGGCTGGAGAAAGAAAAATGGGTTGTTCAAGAGTAAAAGCAGAGAGAAAATTACCCTCGCACTGCTCAAATCGTCACAGAAAAGACTTGAGAACTGCTAACCTGGACTATCTATGGATTGGTAGATAGCTAAAGCTAAGTGAGATGAATGTAATCCTCATTCTGCTTTGATGAGGAAAGAAAAGTTCCTTCGAGACAGACTTTTGTTCCACGTTTGTGAGGATTACAAGTAAGAAAATATCTGTGTTTGAGCCAAGCTCAATTTATTTCAATTACACAGATTTCTCTCCCTTGAAGCTACAGAATAGAGTAGAGACAGAATAGAGACACCAAATTAGCATGCACACAGGTAATACGGAGTTCAGGGTTTCATTCTGGGTCATAAGGGAGGGAAAATATCTCCCTTTGTGCACTGCTTTGTCCAATGCTGTAAAGAAGGAAGTCAAGTGCACTTTGGAAACCAGGTCAGAATGAAATGCATCATCTAAAATTTTAATAAACTTTTTGTGTTCCTTGCTAAAGAGCATGTAACACACCCATTATGTTCATTGCATCATCAAACTTCACTCTGTACTGATGAAAGAAAAGCCCTACATTTGTTTCAGGAGTTCATAATCCAAAAAAACTCTTATTTTTTCCTCTCCTAACAAACCCCTTTCAGTGTGAAGCTCCAAAATGAAGTGATGCCTTGGAGGGGAAAGGCAAATTAAAGGTGTCAGGTTAGAGATTGCCTAAACAGGAAGTAGAGATGCTTAGTACTCAAACATTTCTGCTGGGAACACACTCAGTGCAATGCTGCTACTCACCCAGCCCTTAGAAATGCAAGGGGGAGGATTAAATGGAATATTTAGTGAGGGTACCCAACACCCTGGGGCTGGGGGTTCAGTTCTCCTTCCCAGAACAGCACAGTGGGGCCTGGCCAAGCACCTCTCAGTCCTCTTTATGTTCCTCCTTGGGGTTTGTCAGGCAGTGAAGCCTTTACATGGGGCCACCCCAACACACAAATCTGGGGGCAGAGGGGACTGGAGGGGAAGGGTTAGGAAAACCTAACAGAAATTCAGAGGTTTAGTGAAAAACCGATAAAGTTTGTGAGAAAGAATATGAACAAACATGAAATACAATAAAGAATCACATGTTTGGTAGAAAAGTAATAAAAGCATATTGACTCAGGGAGAATTCTGCAAAGTTTTACAAAATTATCTGTGCCTGTTCCTGATAAGTGACAAAGCTTTGAAGACAGCCTTGAGGCACAGCTGGCTCCTTGATAGAGCCAGTGGTTTCAGCCATGTGGAAAAGCTCCCTTTCACTACCTTGCTGATATAATATTCACAATTCTCTCCAGTTTTTACAAAAATGCTTTTAAACATTATATCCAATGCCTCTGAAGTGAGACTTGGGAGGTAACTTAAGCTCACAACATGAACAATAACTTAAGCTCCAGCATGAAGGTACATTAAAAACTGAAGGAATAATTTCCTTCACAACTCTCTATCTTTTAATTCTTACAGACTCCAAAACATGGAGAAACACACATTTATCTTGCATACAATTCCACAAACTATGGATAAATACCTGCAGGACACTCTGTTACAGCCTACAGTAGATTCTGCCTGTGACAGATCATGCTGCACTAAAGATTAAACATGTTCAAACACAGACTAATACACAGCTGATATATATTTTAAAAAAATCAAATATTTTTTTTATTTCTACAGTAAGTTTGATGAATTTTGAATCTATAAATTTAAATGGCATCAAAATCATCACTGAAAAGTTATAGATTACCAAGATGATACAAAGTTTTAAATAACTGCTATTAGATGTGTGCCACAGCACAAGCACCAGGTTTATAAATATATAAAAAGCAGTCAAATATTAAGTTTCCTCCAGAATTCAAGCCTTCAGAGTAATAAATAAGCTAAGTCTCAATTTTTCCTTATTCCATTTACTAAAACAATCCACAATTCCACTGGAACATCTGTCTCCACTGAGAGAAAGAGACAGGTTTTGTTGTCTCCCTCCCTCAGTATCAATTCTTTTGATTTTGAAGACCTGGTTCATTAAAAATTCATACAGTTGTGAGCATAAGACTTAAAAAAAGATCCACAACAAAATAAATACTTATTGGTTACTTACTTTCAGCGTTAGACAAAGTGCAGGGATTGCAGTCAATCAAAGCTAACTGAAAATGCTGGAAAGAAAAAAGAATTATTTGCTTTTCAAACAAAGTAATAGTAGCACTTGGGCAAACTACTAAGAGTAAATCAATTTTGTACTTGAAAATCAATACTGCATTTTTCCATGTGTCTTAAAAAAACAGTTTTCAACTTCTGTTCAATTGCTTACTAGAGGAAAGTAAATTTTTTTTATTGCAAATACTGCAATGCTTCTAGTAATGTAAGATAGCAACAGATCTTAATAAAACAACTGGGGTTGCATCTGAAATAATGAAGGCATCAAATGAGTGGTCAAAATTGGAAGATTAAGTTTTTATATACACAACTGGGACTGCAGACACACCAGCTCACAACCTCATGGAGATAAATACTTAAGCACTCAATTTATCTAGAAAAACAGAACACACTCCCTACAAACTGATTTTGATTTTTTTAAAAACTGAATTCCTGCCAAAAATAATTTAATATGAATACCTCTACATTAGAACATGAGTTCATAAGGAGTTTGTAAGTTCTCACATCCTCTTCTCCAGATGTTGAGAAAACTTCAGTTAAACATTAAAGCTTGTTTAATTTTAATCACTTTTCTTTAAGGAATACGAAAAATACCTTTTAAAACATTCTAGGTTCTGAGGTGAATTTTTCACTCATCTATAAAGAAGGTCACAAAAGCAGAGCAATGAAGTCTGTCTGCAAGTGTCACGTTAATTTGCTGATTAATATTTAGTTTGAGATACAAATGTATAAAAATGGATGGAACAGGCACAGAAACTCCAGTGCCTGAGCCTTTCCATAAACCCTTGAGAAAATCCCCACATGGTGTGAGATTTCGACTGATGTATTAGTTCAAGAGAGAATAAGGCCTAGGAATACAGGAGCCTAGGAGTTACCCTATGAAATACTGTTAATAAATACAGTTATTTACAAAATACAGTGTCAGGTGATTTCTAATAAACAAAACATGACTGATGCTTTAGCATACTTTATTTTCTTAGCATAAAAATGATAATTTAGATCAAACTATTCAGGATGCCAATCTAGGTGGCACTGGGAGCCTACTGCAGTAGCTGGGAAGAAGAATGTCTGTATCAATGGATAGGTGCAACACACAAGAGTACTCAGAGCTTTTAGATGTTACTTAACTTTCCTCATGGTCATAACTCCTTGAGTACAGCGTGTCTATACAAAACATCTCTAAGATGTGTAAGATTTTATCAGACCATCACATTTGCAAAAAAACCCTAATTTTAATAGGGACAAGAATTTCAAAAATTAATGTATTATCCATAACAAGACAGAAAAAGAATGCCAACACTTCCATAAGCTCTGACATACACTGATGCAGCTTCCTCCTCACCCACTTCATCAACATCATTTGTAACATATAACAGCATGTAAAAAATCAACCAAACTCAAGTTGAATAACAACACAAGTTCATGATTTATAATGAACATTTTAGCAATATCCCCCCAGAAGAGAACACAAAAACCAACGGATTCACACCACAAAATAACTTTTTAACCTCAGCGCAAGCATTAAATAACAGCTTACAAATATTAATTATTAGCTTATTTCTCTGCTGTGTCTGTCCCTTTCCCTACTGCTCAGCAGGCAGACAACTTACAGTCTCCCCTCACTTACATTGCAATGCAGGTTGAGTGCCTCAGAGACATCCTTTAGTCTGTTACCATAGTGATTCTACTAAGCAGACAACTTTTAAAAAAAAACCTAAATAAAAATAAGATGCTCCATCTATCTTAAATTGCATTTTGCCTGCCAAAAGGAAAAAAAAAGGCTCTGGCCTGTACAACTGAGTGTTACTGGTCTAAAAGGTACAAAATCCTTCCTGTACAGATGTGTCATCTTGCACCATCATTTACAATTACTATGGAAAGATAAAGCAGAATGAAACAGATTTGCTCTCATCTAGCAATGCTATTATAAAAAATAAGCAGATTTAAAGAAAAAAGATTGACAACTGCTCTGTAGCAGCTCTTCTGAAGGGTTACTGCAGTGAGACTCACTGAGAGAAAGCAGGCAACCATGAAAGAATAGCTAACCATCTTAATATATAAGTATGCAAACAGTATCAAGTGCTACACAGTAAAAAAAACCAGAAATATTCTCAACAATGCCTGCTAAAAAATTAAATATTCACTGCTACAGTAGCCAACTTTCGAAATTCAAAAATCCACATTATGAAAATTCTTAGTGTAGTACATTTCTATTTGCACTGTTCAATAATCTACACACAGTAAAGAAATTGATAAACCAAAGCCAGTAACTACAGAAAAACACACTGTTTGCACTAGACAGTTACCACAATTAAAAATAATACACAGAAATGCCAGAACCTTTCAAACCAAGAACCTCTGAAATGCACACACACGAGCAAACCTACACCTCTTGCCGGATAAATAATACACAGCTCCCCCCAAAATCAGACCAAAAAACCCCCATGCACGCATTTTAACGCATCAACCTCATCAGCCAAATGCAGATCCACTAATCACAATTAGCAGCACCAAAAAATTTAAAAAATAGTAATAATTTCCAACTTCCATTTCTGCAACCAACAGCAGCGGCTGGCAAACATCTGCACCCCTCTCAAATATTGCAGCACTGAGCTGGCTACTGCTGTGTGGAATAGTTGTTATGCAGGAGAGGCCGCTGCAGCTCAGAGACGACACACAATACCTCAAGGCAGACAGCAGTCTATAGAAATTCAAATCCCCAGTAAGAGGATTTACCTAGAAGGCAGTGTTCTGAATGTTAAAAACTAACAGGCTCTTCTCAAGGGCTGCGGCTCAAGGCAAAATCACAGAATCGTTTAGGTTAGAAAAGACTTTAAAGATCAGCCAAGCCTTAAATCACCTTGATTTGTAGCCATCTGTAATTGCAGAGTTATCTACAGCCCATTCCATCTCCTCTGGAGTCCTTGACTTGCCTCTGATTGTGGAAACAATTCCGAAGATAACCTTGCCAAGGATGAGAGGTACAGTGGATTCCATATAAAGAGAACTGATGAAAGCACTAGGTCTAGTAGCAAAGTAACAGTAATCTGATGCTGATTTAGGTAACTTAGCATGCTGTTTTATAGAATTAACACCGATTCCTTAGAATGTAGCAGGCAAGTACCCAAGGTTTTGTTGTTTCTTTAATCAATAAATGACAAAAGCAAAACAAACTCTTTTCAGTGCAAGATTTTCAGTACTGTCTCTGTTTACATCCAAATCTGAGACCTCAACGTAGTGATTCTACTCCTCCTCCTCTCCAGGGTGACATCAGCAAGTTTAATAGCTCTCGGCTCTGCATACAGTCAGCAAGCAAGGCAAGCCATCATCTGAAACCTGACAATCCTCACCGACTTACCATGAAGGAAAGCTCCATCATGACTCAGTAAAATTCTGTCAGGAGATGGCTTGTTCTGCCTGTGTGACCTAGGTGTGATGCCCGTGCTGCTCAGAGCAGCTTTTGTTCAGATAAGTAGGACACGGAGAGCCTTGTGTAACCAGCCAGGGCAGCGTGCCAAGCCTCCATTTGCCAGGCATCTCTGGGACCAGGGGAGAGGGTCAGGAGAGGACACGCTCCATGTGCTGCTACAGCAGCTCATCCTGCTGCTCTCCACTGCTTTCTGAGCTCAGAACAAATTCAGCTTGCAAGAGAAAGGTTTGTGTAGCGTAAACACCCAGGTACTTTTGTCCAACATTCAAAAAAAGCCAACTTACAGACGGGAGGAAAAAATAAAACCTGCTGGAGTACAGAAGGAACAAAAGCCACATAGACGTATACACTGAATAGCAGCAGTGTTGCTCCAAGAATCTCTTGCTCTGACAAGCTCTAAGAGAAAAATTATTTTCAAACAGAAAAATCATACAAGCCATATTTTTGTTAGCCAAAATAAAGGCTGCATCTGAATTTACCGACCAATATCTTATATAGTGATTTTCACAAAGCTATCTCATCACTCACATTTGCCTCCACCTTTTATGCATTATTTCTGCAACATCAGATTTCAGCTATTGCTGTGCTAACAGCCTGAAGGGCTGCCAGCAGCACCAGCACGTCACAGGGAAAGGGGATGACTGTGAGCCTGCTGCAGCAGCACGGCCACGGAACTGATCTGCCCCAGCTGGGGTCGTTCCAGGACTCAGCCTCCAGCCCCCACAGCTGCCCAGGCTGCACAGAAAGCCCAGCTCAGTCCTTGCTGGCAAGCTGTGGCTACACGGCGAGTATTTCTGCATGCCCTGAATGCCAACCTTGCAGTTACAGCTACATCTGATAAAACTGGGTCTGTGCAGATGGAGATGCCTCTTATTGAGAAGGTCCAGCAATGAAGGGCACCAGAATCAATGAATACCCTGAGCTGGAAAGGACCCACAGGGATCACTGAGTCCAGCTCCTGACCCTGCACAGAACCATCCACAAGTGTGGATACCATGTACCTGAGAGAACCAACCAAACACTTCTGAGCTCCGTCAGGCTGATGCTGTGACCACTGCCCTGGGGAGCCTGTTCAGTGCCCAACCACCCTCTGGAGAAGAACCTTTTCCTAACATTCAACCTAAACCTCCCTGACACAGCTTTAGGCCATGCCCTCTGGCCCTGTCACTGTCACCACAGAGCCGAGATCAGTGCCTGCCCCTCCTCTGCCCCTCAGGAGGAAGTTGTGACTGCAGTGAGGTCTCCCCTCAGTCTCCTCCAGGCTGAACAGACCAAGTGCCCTCAGCCTCACATGGCTTCTCCTCAAGGTCCTTCACCATCTTTACTGCCTTTGGCCACTCTCCAACAGCCTCACGTCTTTTTTCCATTGTGGTGCCCAAAACTGCCCCCAGCACTGGAGGTGAGGCTGCCACAGCCCTGAGCAGAGCGGGACAATCTCCTCTCTTGCCTGGCTGGCAATGCTGCCTGATGTCCCTCAGGACAGGGATGTCCCTCCTGGCTGGCAGGGCACTGCTGGCTCATGTTCAACTGGCCATTGACTAGGATGCCCAAGCCCCTTTCCACAGCACTCCTCTCCACCACATCATTCCCCAGTCTGTCCGTACACCCAGGGTTACCCATCCAGCCACTAAGGACACCTAAGGATATAGGCTGCCCCACCAATACCCTTAGACTGAATGCTCAACTTCTCAATCACCTATTCCTCTTCCCAAAGTGTGACTTTCCCATCTCCCAAATGACCAAAGATGCCACACAGCACAGTAATGCAGTTTTAGCACTTACTCCTCTTTGTAATCATGGCATTTCTAACACACACCTGTAATTCTCTTTTACAGGAATTAGTCAAAAACCTGAGTGAAACTATGTTAAGAGAGAATAAAATTGAACATTGTAGGCCAGACATTGTGGTATCATTATCCACTGTCAAAACCAGTCACACTAATAACTCTCCTGCAGTTTCGTTACAGTGCCATGCTGCATTAAAAAACTTCCATGGATTTACTTCTTGTATGTGTCTTTCCACCACTGACATACGCAAACTAAAAGACTGCAAAGACTAAGAGAGAAATTGCAATCACAGATGCTGCTTTCCAACCACTTATATTTTTACTGAAATTATCTTTTCATTCATTTCGCTTTCCACAAAATGCTTTTTTGTGTGAAGTGCTTGGAATCTTGGCTATCCAACTTGCAAGAGCCAAAGCCCTTCACCTTGTTTTTTACCTAAAAAAGCAGCTGTTCCTCATAGAATTAAAGACATAAAACTAGACATAAGGAACTAAAATGTCTCATAACCACATGTATTTTGACTAGTTATTTTTAATAATTAAAATACATAAGTTTTCAATGTACAATGTTTAAACTTAAAAATTACTAATCTAAGCCCATTTGAGAAAGATAACTAGGTGGTAAAACACACGAAGGCTCTAAATCACAAATTTTCACTTTCACTTCACTAAATATTTGTTTACTTATTACTCAGAGAAAGAACATAAAACATGAATGATATATCTATAACAGTTATGTGCTGGCATATAATAGCTGCACTAACTAAAAATATCTTTTGTAAGTATATATATACAGGAGAAATATTTGAATAAGTAGTAGAAAAGTGTCTGACTGACTATAAATAAATACTTCAAAGCTGTTCATCGGTACATCAGGATTTCTTTATATTCCATGCATATTCATACAATTCATGCACATTTTAATTCTTTTGCAGCCTTTTTCTTATCCTAATATAAGCAGCATGTCTTAACATCACTAACAAATGAGAATCTTTAGAAGAATAATTAAAAAATTAAAATTATGTTTAAATTGATGATTTACGGGCAAGATGAAAGCATAAGCCTGAAGCAAACTACTGCAATAACTGTTTTGTGTATAAAGAAGGAGGGAAAATTTCTGTAAGTGAAAGCCAGATTCACTATTTCTACTAAAAGGCAGATAATTGAAAACACGAGAAATTGAGTTCTCATTCTTCTAAAGGTTTTGTTACTAGGTACAGGGTGCACCTGTAATAAAACCAAATAAAATTCCCAAAGCAAAACATTGCTTTGTTTGCTATAAACCAACCTGCTTGTGTTCAGCATTACTGCTGACCATCCATTAAAAAAATCCACTCCACAAACCAAACAAAATCCAAGAAAACCCACACATTTCCCCCACCACACATCTCCGAATAAAAGCAAACAAAGCTTCCTCTCATAAAACCAAACCCTCAGAAAATCTGCCCCTGGCCTCCATGTTATCAATCTAATAAATATAAAAAACAAAGATTTCTTTTTTCCCTTAAGTATGAATTCTGCATTCAAAGGGCTTTCAGCAGCAGAAGGTTTCCCACAGCTGGTGCTCAGCTCCCAGATCCCAAAAGGCTCTGGAACAGTTTGTCATACAGGAATGTCCTCCAAAATTCTCTTTGAAATCTTTCATTCCCACATATTTTCTAGAATATTTTTAAGATTCAACAGTACTTAAGAGAAGAACTGAGACACACATGTGAGACAAGATGATTACATGCACCTATGAAAAAGGAGGCCAAATTAAAAAAAATGTTCAATAAATAGGAAAATGACTATGACAGTGAGTGACACGTCAGAAATAATGTGGCATGAACTCAGAAGTATGAATATTTTTTCCAACTATGTTTACTCAATGAATAAAGAGATATATTATATTCCTAGAAATCTTGCTTTATCGTCCTTTCAGATTATCACAGTGCCACCACAGCTACCACCACAGAACACAGGATTGCTTGTGTCATTTGTAATAAATGGTGAACAGGAAAGGGCCAGCAGGACACAGCAAACTGGAAAAGCTGGATGGTGAGGTAAACCTCAGTAGAATGGTGTTGCTACAGTCATCCATCTATAAAAAGAAATCCATCCCCCAGGTCACTGCCAGTTAATTTTGGAATTAATTGTACTTTTCTGATGAATGGGGCAAACTCAGCTTTTATGTCTCACCTCTGAAGGTAACACTGCCCAATCTGCCAGGTTACACAAGGACTGTTTCTTTTCAGCCAGAAGGGACACTTTTTCTTTCCTTAACACAAGCCTGAAGGCCAAGTAATTTTCAACAGCATTGGTGCTGCAAGAGTTTATGGCAATAGGGTAACAGAAAGTCAAGGATTCTCATAGTAATTTGCAAATCTTAACTGCAGAACGGCAAAACCAGTAATTGATTTTGAAAAAACACTGTTAGTTGATTTTATGCTTGTTAAACAGCACTCTAGCAATTATCTAGATCATCAACATCTTAAAATAGTAAAAATTAATTTTGTCCTTAAATTGCTTACATAAAATACAGATGATTTATGTTAATGCTCTAAAATTGTGAAAAACATGGAATATATGACCTTCAGACTTCCATCTTCCCCCTTTGCCTGAAGACTCTTACTGACAATGACTCTCACTGACAATGACTCATCTGTTGGCAATGGTTTATTCTTAGCAATTACAAACTTAACATGAATGTTTAAATACCATCAAAAACATTATGATATTTCAAAGTACTTTAATGCAACGTTGGTACAATCTGTGATATCCAGAGCAGCCACAAGCGAATACCAGATGAAAAGTGACTTCCACTTTCTGCCTCCGTGTGAACAGGGAGCTCAAACCGGGCAAAGAGACCCAGGAAAAAGGTCTGTGCTCAAGGCCAGTCACAGGCAGGCTGGATCCTATACCCTTAACTACTCTCTGAAATCCTGGATCCTTTTAAAAAGGTCCACGAAACAAAAAAAGGCACAACAAGACAAATCTGTCTTTTCATTGTTTTGGGTTTCTCATCTTTCTTTTGTTCAAAGATGAGATACTCTGTGTCTCAGAGAATGAGACAGACATTGCGTGAAAACATCCCTTCACACTCTTTCCTCCCATTCCTTCCCCATTTTACTCTCCCCATGCTTGAACATAACCAGTGCACCAGCACTTCACTCCATTCTCTTTCCTAAGGAAGCATTTTCTGTCTTGCCTCTCATAATCTCATCACTCAGAGTTCTGGTTTAAGGTGTGTTTCTTCTAAATCACAGTCAGATTGGCTTTTAAAGAAGCTACAGCCGTGTTCTACTTAAGTTTTCTCCTCAACTGACACATTGTGATGTTTGAACTGGTAAGTTTAAGCAGTAACACTTTGTTTTCAAACAAAGTAGGTAAGTCTCTGGACTGTACTTAAATCCACACTGTGCTGAACTGGAAACAGCTCAAAGTGTTCGAGACCGAGTTCCACTGGGTCTTTTCTTTTGTTCCTGTTATTCTTTACAAAGGATTGCAACCCCCGTAGCAAAGGAAGAAAACCAGAAACTCTGCTTCAGGTGTCTCAGTTGGTAATTCCAGAGCAGTTTCTCATTACATTTTGAACCAGAAGGGGATAAGACAGCTCTGTCCCCTCCTTCCCATTCCATCAACCTTGCACTGGATGTACCAACCGGGCAATCTCAATCAAGCTGAGCTGGCTCAGACTTCTGATCCACCTCAGCCTGCAAATGGGGAAAAGCAAAAAAAATGAAAAATCACTTGATTCAATGTGGCTGAGAGTGCTGAATGAGGCCATCAGGATTGCAAGGTAGAAAATGAGACAAATTTTAGGAATAAGCTGCAGTTATATTCCTTTAAGAAAAACATGAAACCATCTTTAATGCAAACAGTCATGTTCATTTCACCATCCTTTGAAGACCATCCCTCTGCCTCAGGGTAACCTGCTTTTGTTGTGGCCATTTGTTTTCTTAAGTGATTTAACCATATGCCACATAAAAGCAATGGAATCATGATAACTTTGCATTTAAAAAGATTAATTTCTTTCTGCTTTCAAAATACTACTTCAGTGTTTTTCCCATTTGTAGCTGGTGTTTTGAAAACTTGAAGTTTGATATACTCAAAATCCTCATGGTAAGTGACTGATTTGTTTTGCAAAGTTGTGAACATCAAACACAAGAAATTATTTAGATGGAGTTATCATAATATTTATTTAAATACCTGATTCACTGACAGAATTGCAAATTTTATGGCACAGCAGAAAACTGTTATATATTTCTTGATAAATTTATATCAAAAATTAAAATCACATAATCAACTAGGCTGGAAAAGACCTTCGGAGATCATTGAGTTTCTTCTACTACCTGATTACAAGATGACCACCTCCTTGTAAATTTAATCTTGTTTTCTCCCAGCTTCTTTAAAAATAAAACCAAAATGTACTTCAGCACTTCTTTTATTCCATATATATCATGACATACCAAATCTGTGCCAAAGTGTAAGAAAATGGGATCACCCAAGCTCACACATAATCCCTTTCTCAAGAGGGATCTACCTCCACCTCTCCTGACTCTCTGTCACCATTCATTGCATGGAATCTTTTCTACTCCTCTGCCCAATTTCCAGCTCCACCAATCTCTACAGGTGAAACCTTGGGCTCTGGATAAAAAGGGAAGCCTGGGGAGAGAAAGGCTTCCCTCTATCTCAAAGACTGAAAGGAAAAATTGAGAGTAACACTCTAGTCTTTCAAATCTTGGACAATGTGATTGTGACAACCCAAGAAAGCAATCTGACAAGAAAAGAAAGCTGTAAGATTCTTGAAAACAAAACATTTATTGTTTTCAATAATTTTCAGGAAAGATTAATATGCAGAAATGTGTTTATAAATTACACTTAATTACAAAATTCTCAGCCCTGCAGGTGTACTTCCCACCACATGCAAGTCTGTTAAAAGAACTCACTTCTTCCTTTTCCCCAGACACATAACATCTAAATTTAGAAGCCAAGAAGGAAAGGACATGTGGGTAAAGTAGAAAATGGGAAGAGGAAAAACATGGGCAAATGTGCTGAACGGAGGGAAATAAAGTGACAGATTACAATCAGAGAGCAGAAAAGAATGTAAATAGTAAGGAATTTGAAGAAGTGCAGAAGAAACAAAGCGCTGTGTGACCATAAACCATTTCCAACTGATTAGCCAGAAACTGTTGCCTTAGAAGCTGACTCTCAAGCCAGGAAATAAAAGAAAAAGTAGAAAAAAAATGTAGAAAAGTAACAATTATATAAAAAAAGACATCATTTTGCATAAGAACTTTCTAGTTTACTAATTCCAAGAACTTCCAGTTTACAACAGGGAAGCTAGGGGGGAAAGAAAGGAATATAACAACAAAAAAAATCACATAATCCAAGCTGCTATTTTTTCCCCTTAGCTTTCAGTACAACCTCAGTCTCTTCCAAGGTTCACTATTTTAACAAGAGCCCTATATCAAATTTTTCATCTGGAGTGTAGCACCTCACACACCTATCCTTTAGGTATAGGAAAAACCTATCCTTTTTTTCTTTAGAGTAAGACACTTCACATTAAAGCACTTCAATTTCTATAGCAGGTGGTCTGTGACTCTTCTGTGCTTATGCATTCCTCACAGCTTTAAGATGCAACACACGACTTGTAAAAAATGTTAATTCAATTTGAAAGGACTTAAACCTACCTTTAAACTAGACTCATAGTCTGTGTTCACTTTGAACATAAGCCCAAGTCGCAAATGAATTTCCTTGGCTCGACAAAAGCTGGGATCAACATAAAGCGCCTCCTGAAATGCTTTAATTGCCCTGAAAGAAAAACACAGATTAAAAAAATGATTTTTTACTGAAGTATTACTCTATAATCAATGTTTTTTATATGGCTAACAAAGTCGATCAGAAAGTATTGTTACAGAAGAAAATACCAACATAATGGTTTACATGTAACGTTTTTTGTGTACGGCTTTTGATTCTTCAAGGATTGGGTAATTTTGAACTCCAGATATCCTCGTGCATTTGAAAGTCTAATCTTTCCTATTAATTTAGAGAAACTAATTTGCTGCATGAAATACACTAACATATCTGATATTTCAGAGAGGATGACTCACAAATTAGTTACAAAATTAGTGCAAGTTCACTTACAACAGCCAGATTGCTTTTGATTCCAGCAGTGCAGACCCCCAAACAGCAGCAGAGGAGAGATCACACCCATCTCCTCCCTCTGCATTTACCTGCTCCTTTTTCCACTTTCTCTTTCCTTTCCTAGCACCAGTGCCACGCAAGGACTCAAATAATACCAGTTGCTCCATTACTTCCAAATGCAGACACAAAAGCCTGTCAGCTCCTCACACAGTAACTTTCCTTCATATTCCCATGGTAGGTGAAGATGGCTTTGATTCTATTTCCTTACCCTCAAATCCTCTCTCCCCTGCCCCTGTTCATGATGGCACCATATCAGATAAAACAGAAATGCCATCTAACGACTCCATCTTGGAGCAGAAACAAAGTGACTCTGAACAGGACTGTTCTGCCTCTCAGGCCACTGCATGAAACTAGAACAGCTGAAATGCAACTACAAGATAATAGAATTAAAGTCACAGAGGAATTAAGAAAGAAGCTCAGTCTCACTGTTGCCTGAAATCCCGTGACAGGTTGAAACAAAATCCCTTCCCATACACAATTGGTCACACAACAAGAGAAATCAGAAGCAGCCTCACCCAGGGTGGACTGGAGCCCCCAGGCCAGAGAACACAATCCCATGTGCTGTCCCAGGAGCCCCACAGGTCGTGCCAAGGGGGCAGGTGACAGGGCAGTCTATGTGGAGAACTGGACTGGCCGTGGAGCAGCACAGGGACGTGGGACAGGGATTAACTACAGGGCTGAAAATCACTCTCTTTAGCACATTCATTTAATTCCTACTCTCCAAGTACAGTATTATTTATAAGGACAAAAGGTTAGTTAGCAGATGCAATGCAAAATTCAACAAGTATTTTTCACAGACTTTTTTACTTACACACATAAATTACCATTTCTGAATCCTTCAACAAAAACACTTCTGCTCTAAAATTCTTACAGGCTTTTTTCTCATCGATGGCAAAGCAAACCCAAGGCACAGAACTTCCTCTAGACAATGCCACTGTATGTACCTGAAGCATTATCTGACTTCTTTAAACAGAACTGAGGAGCAGATAGGCTTAAAAAAAGTATTACATTTTTATTGTGGAACTGAAGCTTCCTCTATTACAAGCCTTCAGGAAGGCTTACCCAGTACCCTGCTTTTCTGCCACAACATGAAAAATGAGCAAGTGAAGTGCTGAAGAGACAAACCTACACCAGAGCTAAGCTCTCTCACATCTCATCTAAATTTCCCTGAAATCCTATGGTGGTGGTGAATCACAAAAGTCATATCTACACTGAGTTCATAACAAAGATCCTTGTCTCACAACAGTAGGCTCATCTTCCTCATCTGCAAAAACACTGATCAAACTGAAAGGCCAAAGAGTGGACTGCTCACTAAATATCAGCACATACCTTAAGCTAGGCTTTTGCTATGCCTAGATAGATTCTATCACTGTGTATTTGCATTTCTTGTCTTAACTCTAATATGGGCATTAGGTATGTTAGCCACTGGTGTTTAAAATCCATTACCTGTATCTTGTTCAAAGACAATATCCTAAGTCCCAAAAAAGAAGAAAACCACTGTCTATGATTCCAGCCAAAGAGAAGACAAAAATTGGGAATGAAGACATAGCAGTTCTATAGCACACCACACAGTGTGACCACACTAACACACTGTGAACTTCATGTTCCTCATTTAGCCATCCTTGTTTGGTCAGAAAATAGTATTTCCATATTTCCCCTATGTCACATCCCCATTGAAAAGATAATCAAAAGGAGGATTTATAAAAAAGTTTAAGAGAATGTGAATGCAACAAAAATATTTCTGTAGTCTCTTGCTTACTGAACAGGAAATATTAATCATTGCCACTGTTGAGCAATGGAGTAAAACAAAGCCAAAAAAAAAAATTAAGAACTTCCCAGGACAGCTCTCAAATTTAGTTTGAATGTGTACTGTCCTTCACTTAGAAAACCAAGAATGATGCCTACCCCAGTCTTTCAGAGGAGCACAGCACTTAAGAACCTGTAAATTATCATCAGTAGGTAACAGGAAAGACTGTGTCACATTTAGCTCAGAAACTGCTGGTCAATGAGAGCCCCTCCCAGCTTTGAGTAAATTTAGTCTGTGCAGAGATAAACCTAACTAAAAATCAAATTTTACCTTTTACTTAAATCTAGTGTCAATTCTATATTGGTTTTACAATTTGTAGTTTTTTCCAGGATGACATGCATGAATAATAAAAAATAGAAACTACTTCCACCACTGTGAAAAGAGGCATCATCAAACTTTCCTCAATGAAGTGATCTGAAAGAGCATTTTCAACATTTTTTACCAGTACTAGGTACTCATGTCTAATTCAATAACTACAACCTCATTTAAATACTCAGTAGAATTTTTATAGAATAAAATAGTCAAGCTCTGAAAAGACATTTACTTATTAACTCTTACAGACAGACAAGCAATTTTACATCACAGCTGAATTAATATTGATGTAATTTTGCCTGCAGGAAACATTTAAACAAAATAGCAATGTGCTCACAATTACAGGACACATCCAGAACATGGACTACAGCAAGAACCTCTGCCTGTTTTCCAATGCCATGCCCAGAGCTCCAGACTCATTCCCTTACTATCAAACAGCAGAACATCTGCAGCAGCAATGACACCCATTCCAGACACAACAGGGGTCACTTGATTCTTGTACAGATGTTTGTTTACTCTCAAACATCTCTAATCCCATTTCTGTTCTCTGTCCAAGCCTACACCCAGAAAGATGCGGGTCTGGAGGATCCAAGGCATCCAAGTTATCCAGATGTTTTCCCTCAGAGCTCTTGGATGGCTTGACCAAAACCAGAAGTGCAGATATAACCCAACAACTGGATGAACCCAAGAGCTTCCTTCAGGGGTGATGGCACAGAGCCTTCCCCAAGTTGGTTGGGGATCTCCTGCACTAATTAACTGCTCTTCATGCACAGACAGAACTTCTCATCTCACTCCTTCTGCAGACTAAACATACATCAGTCCAATGGAAAAACTATCAAATGAAAGGCCAGGAGCTCTGAAACTGCAGAAATAAATTAGTCATCTGAATTCAGCAAGAGAGAACTTTCCTTTTGTTTTCTAAAGATACTGACACCTGCGTGGTGAGACAATGCTGGTTAAGTCTACTAGAATGAAATGAAATAAGGATTTTCTCCAAGAACGAGAGCATTTCTCTTAATGGGCAGGAAAGGCTGTTCTAACACTTAACAAAATGGGAAAGCAGGACTGGAAAACAAACACTACAGAAAATCAAAACCACCTCTGGATTTTCATTTTACACAGCACTGCTACAGCAATTCAGGAAAAATAAAAATGACATCTCCAAATCAAGACTGCCAGAATCAATACTGCAGCTATTGTCCCACCCACTAATCTATACAACAATGCATTCCATTATGAAAGTGAAGAAACCAGGTGAATAATAAATAGATGATTATATTAAACATTTAGTGAACTCTCATAAGACTTTTACTGGATGATTTTGCTTGAACAGACTGTGAATAAAACCAGCTTTGTACTAGGCAAAGGAATATAATAAAAGAACAGCAATTTAACTATTCAAAAGTTTCCACTTTTGCACATTTCAAACAAAACCCATGAAAATCAGAGTGAACGTACAAAATAAAAGAACCTAACATTATTCTAATATGTCACTTGGTGCAGTTGGAGTGAAACTTTCTTTTTTTTGTTCTTACCCTCTTGCAATTTTCTGACCACCTATTCTAAGCCTCACGTCATTTCCAAGCCTTACTAATGAAAGTGATGTGAGGCTATCATGGACAAATTTTTATCTGAAACTCATAATCATAGTCTGAACATAAACATAAACACTTTTACAGTCTTTAGCTACAACTGTTCTGTCCAGAGGACTACAACAGCTGAATGCCAAAATACTATGAGCAGTGAAATCTGTAAACATTGCTCTAGAACAGCAGCTGGGAGTAGCTCTTTTCACAGCATTAGCAGAGTTTTTACCAATCCAAGAGTAGCTTGCTATGAAATCACAGCAAGATAACATAATGAAAAGAAAGTTAACTGCACACTTTGTTACTGCTTAATTGCTACGAGCATGTGTACTCTACATGTATACTGCCATTTCATAGACCTGAAAAATACATATATATATATATATATATAGACCCAGCCACCAGACACCTGAGAGATATTTCACAAAGCAGAATCTACAGACTGTGTGTTTAAATTCTTAGAGGTCTCCACTTGGCAGTGTGCATTCCTACACGCCCCACTACATACTTGACTTTCTGTGTGGAAGTGCACAGTCAGAAGCAGAGATAGTGGTTTTAGATATCTTTATATCTACATATTGAACAGACAACGACAGTGCTTCTGCTTCAGGAAGGATCAGGGAGTAGAGGGGTCAGGAAGTTCCACTCAGGAATGACTGGTTTTCCACAGCAGTCTTTAGTCATGATGGAGGTGAGGAAATGGGTCTGGATCATCTCTTGCAGGTGTTAGGCTTTTTTCAGGGTCAGTGCTGAAGGACTGAGTTTTCCATAACACCCAGCCTCTACAGCTGGTAAGGAATCCCTAAACTGAGGAGCTTCAGGGCAAAGAGACCAAATGGGGAATAAGGGTGACTGTTCTCAGTCTCCTGTCAGGTGTTTCTGAGGAATCTGGAGCCTTTCTCACAGATGTTGTCCAGCAGTTTGCCAGGTCACTGAAAACACTGCAGGCTGGCCTTGGAGCACCACAGTTAGGACACTGGGATCCACAGGGTGTGAAATTCAATTTCAGGACACAATGTCAGAGCCTGGGCTCCATCTTTTCATCTTGATGGAAGTCAGTGGAATCAACAGATGATAAACCAGCCAGGCTCAGAATTCTCACAGAAGTGGAGAAAAAATTTAGTATCCAAGCCACTTCATCCAGGTGCAGGTATTTCACAGACATGAAAGATAGCCTTGGACTAATTGTTAAAATTCTTTAATAATGTTCAATCTATAAGACAACTATGGAGGGCATGAAATTATTGAAGTTCTGTGAATATCTCATTCTACTGGTTTTCTACTCTAACTGAGAAACAGGGAAACAACAGTAAAAATGAACCAACCACCTACTGCTTGATGATAAATGGTGTAAAAGAAGGGAGTATCAAAATTTCATATCCTTATAGACCTATTTTACTGTAGCTGATTCAATCTATGGAGATAATACCTTATGGCTTATAATACCTTATATCTTACTATAATAATTGTGTGAAATAGGTTTGGTCTGATCATTCTATTGCAACATTCATATATATGTTGAGGACTTTTAATTCTTACATGAACAGTTAAACAAAATCACCAATGTAAAATGATGTAACAGCTAAGATTTGTACTTAAGACAATGCTGCAATGCTGCTCTAGTATATAAAAATATGTACAATATTGAATTACAGTGAACTGCATTATGAGTCTTGGAGCCAATCCAACACATCCTTTTATGAAAGCTGGAAAACTTAAAAAATAATATAAAATGTACGAACAATAATTGTAAAGCTGATCTTACTCCCACTTGCTTTTTTTATTATCCCTGTTAATATGAGACATGAAAAAACCTCAAGTACTTCTCACCCCTTCCTTTTAGGGGGACTATGTACTTCCCTCTTGTTAAAATCTCTGAATATCTGAAGCAGTGGTGTTAAAAAAAAGCAGCTCATGGATGAATCAGAATAAATAAACCACCTTAAACAGTCTTGAATACTTGAACAGTCTTCCTCTGCCTGCTAGAAACATCGAGATCCATGTCCTCTATGAGCATAAACAGATGGAAAAAATGCAGCAGGAAGACAGATTAGCATTTCACTCTGAAAGAGGACTCTCCTGGCAATCTGTGAGAGTTCTGTGGAGGATTAAGGTCTTCAAAGAAGAAAACCTACTGTAAATGACTTGCTATCTCCAAGTCTATTGTGATTTTGTCACACCTGAACACCAACAACCCCATACCCCTCTGCTCCTGCCCCCAAGAAATCACAGAGAAGGGGGAAGAAAGGCACTCAAAAAGGGATGAAAAATCAGAACTTCACAAGACAGCGTAAGCTTTTACCTACATTGGATTTTCTTCCTTTAAAAATTCTACCCAATACTTTAATGATACACAATGTCCTTAGCATCACACTATACATAACTCTGTTGTATGAATGAAACTGAAAATACAATTATTCTTATTCTACTCAACCTTAATATGAGATCTATGTGCAGTTCTGTAAATTAGGACATCAGCATACATTCATGTTGTCAACAAGTGAAGAAAAATCTAAATTAATTCAAAGCTCTGATTTATAAATACTAAATAGCATAATCTGCTGATGGCAAAAGTCTATGTTGAACAGGTGGCTTTCAAAAAATTAATTACTCTAAATCTGCTTTGTCTTATTTATCTTACAGTTTATCTACCATTTTCACAGTGCAAACTGTAACAAGATACAGCTTGTAAGAAATGGTGCACAAAATGCATTTGAATGCTAAATGATGAAGACAAGACTATGTAACAACTAGAATGTTCTGAAACTTGGTAAAATTCAACCAAGTCTCACCACAATCTTAAAACAGTGGATTCTCAGGCTTTCTGAAAACTTTTCTATTCTTTTCTTGTTAATTAGAATTCGAAAGAATTGCATGCCCTGTACAATACAACAAAGGAATGGCATTTATTTCACCACTATCAATAAAGAAAGCAGTAAGCTGCAAGATAAAATAATCCATGTTTTGATCTCATTATTTAACCAACTTATTCTAATTCGAAGAATAAAAGTTTATGCACATTATCCTGAGGAATGCATAAATCTTTTGCCTTAGAGAGTCACAGAAACAATTTAAGGAGAGGTGGGGGGAGAAATCCTGCTTCATTGGTCCCAACCATCAGCCAGTGGTCACTCACTGCACCCCTAACTGCAATCAGGCTTAGCTTAGTAACACAATGGAACTTGTAATCAATCAAGTACTGAAGTCACACTTACTGTACTAACAGTCTCCACACTGAGTGTAAAACAGCACTGACCTCAACACTGCACTTTTCTGACTTTTCCCCCATGAATTAACTGTATCTCCACAAGATTAAACACCAATAAAAGTCTGAGGACCTTTGAACAGAACCCCAGTGACTGAGTCCATTCCATTCACCACTCTCATCACCGATAAAGTAAAACCAAAACCTCAACTGAAACCCAACCCTCCTCCCACCCTCAACGAAAGCCCTGCTCAGTCCTCAAAGCCCTGACAGAAATTACAACTCTTTGAACCCTGAGTTTTTTCATCAGATTGAAACACTGATTCCATCTGAGCCTACTGCTTCTCAAATCCAAACCCCCCGCCTAACACAGCTCTGTCAAAATTTCTGCCCACCAAGTAAAATGAAAACAAGCCCCATTTACCACCTCTCTTCAAAGGTTTTTTGTAAGAAGCTTTCCAACAAACCCAGGCCACAGATTATCAATGACAACAATTCCCAAAAGCCTGTCGAGTCATTTTTCTGCTCCATCCCCACTGCTGAATCGTGTTAAAGGGAGTGCAAATTCTTCTCCTGAAATGCTTTCCTTTTCATGGAACTGTTGTGGCTGCCCCAAGTATGCCACAGTAATTCAGATACTGACCCAGGACAGTAACACCTGCAAACATCTTATCTATAATAAAAAATTATCTGTAAAATCAAAATTAAACTATTTTACACTCAAGCTGAACTGAAGGTGAAATAACCACACACTGATGGACACCAAACAAAATACTGACACTGTCAGCTTATTCCAACTTACCACTGAAAGGCATTGTAATGGAAGTAGACCAAACCAAGGCCATATAAAAAGGCAGCATTCTGTAAAGGAAAGAAACAATGTTTAAAACCCAGGTAAGAGTGAGCTTCCAGTATTTTATCCATCCTTTGATATTCTATTTCCATTATATGACAAATGTATTTAAAATTTCCCTTGAACAGGAAGAGCTAAAAAGAAGCAAAGAAAAGAGAGGCAGACACTAAAAAAAAGCACTGGTTCTCCATGGTCACAAGAAGGGGCTATTTTGGTGGAAGAGTAACCACAATATTCAAGTACTTTTACATCAGAGAAACTGACGTGCTCTGTTCTACTTGAACAACAGCAGAGAAGCAAATGATGGAGTAAAAATCTTTGGCAATTTAATATAATGAAAAAATAGTTTATGACCAAGCACCATTTCATAGTCACAATGATTTATACTCACACAAAAGAAAACAAAGATGCACACTCTAATTTATGTTATAATGTAGAACACTAATTAAACGAATCTGAAAATATGCTTAAGGAGATTTCACTTTTCTGAATACTAAAAAATACAGACCATCAAATTCAAACATGCAACAATCATACTTTTTCATTATTAATCCAATTTCTATTTCCTATCCCCCTATTTGCAAAAGGTATAAACCAAATCAAAACAACAAAAATAATTCCCCCGTGGAAACTCATTTTCCTTCCATTTTGTTTTCTTATAAACTATCACTTACTTCTAAAGTGAAATTACTAACAATATTTAATGAATGTTTAACTATCCAGTTCCACAAAGAATTATTACTTATTTCCTAAATTAGGAAAAATAAATTAATTTCTTTTTCTTTTGCAAAGCTATGCCACAGCACATTTGTTTTTCACTGAGCAGAACAATTCCATTATTTACAGGAGACATTGTACACGCTGCCTAAGACATATTCAGGCTTCTGTCATACATAATTCTGATTCTGAGAGACCAGGTATCCATCCCAAAGATCTGACACATAGACAAGAGCTGGAATTTCAACAGTCAGAGACTGCACTTCAAGATAATCTCTCTGCCACTAGCATGCAGCTCTTTAACAAGTCAAATTTCTAACGAGTTCCACAAAAGGAATACTAATTATGACTTAAATTCAATCCAAATATAAAAGTTATAATCAAGTTTTTCCTACAAAATAACTGGTAACCAGAAGACAATTCAAACAGCAGCATTCATCAGAAACAGGATCCAATATGACAATTTCATTATCCCTCATTTGCATCTTCTAAATGCAAATTAAAACCAGGGGAAATGTCAAAGGTCCTTTAATGAATGCAGCTGGATCACAGCTTCAGCAACGGACAGCTTCCAGGAAAATGCTGTGGTATGAGCAGACACTGCAGCAACCAGAGCACTGGAAGATGTTAACAGGAGGAGTGGAGAGGGAAGTGCATAAACAATAGAAGAGGACACTTTAATACTACCATAAACCCACATCCCTGTTTAATTCAATGAAAGCATAACATGGACATCATAAAGTATCTCAAATTCCATAGTTTGTGTTTTTTACACGTTCTAAGTGTGCTCTGGCAACAGGAAGATCAGGAAGAAGACAGGCTCAAAAGCTGAGCACACGTAATGCCCTGACTGAAAAGTCATTTCAAATGAAGAAGTAGTAGAGATTTTCATGTATGCAACATGGAAGTCTACAAAACACAGCCTCCAGGAGCCTTCACTATCTTCAGGTCAGCTCATTTTTCAGACAGAACTTAACAGGACTGTCCAGCATCCCCTCTGACATTTCAAATCTCATTAAAGTTTAGATCATTGTAGAGATTGAGAACAACAGTGATCACAAAAATCCTTCATCGCCACACTGCAAAATTCAAAGAAAAATGTGCCAGACAACTAAAAACTCTTCAATTTGCAAAGAATTTTACTTTCTCTTATGAAACCTATTAGAATTCACAGTCCAAGAAAGAGATTCAGAAAAATCTCCCTGGTATTTTGATGCTAAGGGATAACAAGCAACTCTCAAGGCACAACAGAACCAAGATGCAAGTGATTTGTCCAAATGCAATTTATGTATCAAGTTCACATAAAGCTTTCAGATGGTCTTCACAGCCCTACAAATAAACCATCGGTGTTCTGTCCTTTGTTCTGTGCTTGGTTTTCCAATTTTTATCTCATTCTCCTTTGGCCTTAAGCCTTTTGAGACTGACCTTAAAAGTATCTTAAGCTGCCACTCTTCTCTCAATAAAAAACAGGGCAAGATTAAATACTTCACTTCAAATGCAAAGATGCAAATTCTGAAATGTCAGTATGGCTAATGAATTTATCTGTTCCGAAATACTATAGCTCTAACCGTATGTATCACCATGTATCAACTGTTTGTTATATTAATAACTAATAAACTAAGATTAAAAAGTATCTTTTAAACTGCATTTGCACAGGGACAGGACTCACAAGGGCTGGAAGACATCACAGTGTCCCAATGTGTGGATGTACTTTCCCACAAAGAATTCAAGGTGAGATACACATAAAGTTCATTACTTTTGCAGAATACCATCAAGTTCAAAATGCAGTCAGGCTCCTACTGGCAACTGCCAATAAGAAATGCCACCACAGCTTAAGGCAGATCAGGACCAAGCGGGATCATTACCCAAATCTTCATCTACAAAATGTCCTTTTTAAAATCATAAGATTCTGTTTACCAGGAACACACTCCATCTCAAGAAATCAGTTTTCAGTTTCTTTTATTAGTTTTCACAAGTTTCTCCCAAAAAACACCATTCCATTTGTTCCAGTGAAGATTACTCCTGTGATTTAGTCCCTGCTATAAATAGCTGTTGAGGTAGCACTTAAGGCCTCTTTTTCTCTCCAAATATTTTTCAGTGAGAAGCGGAAAACAAAATTATCTTATTACAGTCCTTTCCTTGAACTTTCTAACAATCCTCAAATTTTATGAAGATCTCAGGCAAGCAAAACACATTCTTCGGCTACTAACTTCTAATTTAATTTTTATGTTATCAGATATCTCTTTTCACTAGAATCTTGAGTGAAAAAAAGATACAAACCCACACAGACTGTGCCTCAAATTTGAAGTTGGACACAAGTTTTTTTTTATTCTAAACCCATGCTACAAAACAGATAAATCAGAAATGTTATTTCCAAGTTGACATAATTTACATTTTCTATGAACTATCAAAAAACGTTAAAATGTTTCATACCAACCACTAGATGGCCCAAATACCTCTTTCGATTTTCTACGCTTATGCAATTTAAGGAAATTGTCAAGTTGATATTGTGCAGTCTGCTACTTACATGCACTATTTAATGCTGAGCAACATTTCAATTTTATTTTCTAAGAGTGTGGTATACACATTTTATCAACAGGCAACTCAGAAGGAAAAAATGTATTTGTATGCACCTTTTTATGTATGTGGTGTGAATAAGCACACTGAAGACTTTTTGGTCTTGTTTGTTTTAAGCGATCAAAAAAAAAAAAGATTCACCAATGAGAAAGACTCCACCCATCTCACAGGCTTCTACTGAAACTCAAATAAACTCCTTCACAGGCTCTTTGAAGCAGAAAATGGAAATAGATCTCCAACATTCCATGTGTTCTGTTCTCAAGGCATTTCAGGCCAAAGCCTTTTCCTCCACCTTTAAGGGTGCAGCCAGCAGGTCCCCCAGAAATACACCAGCCCACCAGTGACACTTACCTACAAACATACGGGCACAAAAATGCACCTGTCCTGGCTAACAAGTGGCCACCCCACACTGAGATCACAAACAGCCATCTTGGACTTCTCCACCAACGTGTGGCTGCCACATCTGGGTCCAGATGTTTTCCACTAAACTCGCTTATCTGCCAGGCACAGCTGAGACCCTGTTACAGACTCCAAATTGGTGTTTTGTAAACACAGGAATTAACTTAGAAGTTATGCTTGCAAATGAAAATCTGTTCAATGGGCACATCAAGAGAGTGAGAGAGTAGAAAAAAAAATATTAAAAATTCAAAGCAGTCTCAGGGCAGCATCCAGCCAGGTCCTTGCCATTTAAAAATGAACAGGAACAGGTTTTGCCATAGTTCTCAGCACTGCTGATTCATAAACATTCCCTAGCACTGCCTCTCTCATTTGTGCTGACACAATCATCTTTAGAGTACTACAGCCAACTGGATGCCAGAAGTGATCTGCATTATCAGTATCTAGGTAAAAAGGATTTTTTAACTGGATCAGTTTCCCAGGCAAGTTCATCTGTGGGCCCCCATTAACAACATCAGCACAAGTAAATATTGGTACACATGTAAAAGCTCTTTAAGCCTACACTGCTCCCACCAAAATGTCTGTCAAAGCTGCAATGACTTCTCAAACACCACTGGAACCTCCACAGTCACATATAAATATTTCACTTGAGAGAAAGCAACATCTATGGGTCAGTGCAAGGTGGATAAAAACATGAGATAACATCACAGCCTCCTGCCAGGCTTCTTCATGCAGGTCCTTAACCCCTGACACACACAGGCAAATGCACCAGCTTCTTCTGTCCATATAGATAAATATCTCCAAGGTGGGTGCCAAGAGGATGGTGCCAGACTCTTTTCAATGGTGCCCAGCAACAGGACAAGGAGCAATGGGCATGTACTAAAACACGAGAAGCTCCATCTCAACACGAGGAAGAACTTCTTTCCATGGAGGCTGGCAGAGCTCTGGAACAGCTGCCCAGGCAGGGTGTGGAGTCTCCCTCTCTGGAGACATTCCAGACCCATCTGGACATGTTCCTGTGTCACCTGCTCTGGGTGACCCTGCCTGGGCAGGGGGTTGGACTGGGTGATCTCCAGAGGTCACTCCAACCCTGACATTTCTGTGATTCTTTGTGACACTATGGAGAAGGGCCAGATGTAGGTAAAATAAACCTTTCTTTTAATTAGAAAGTTGATATTTAGGCAGAAATCAGAGTGTATCCCACCATACTATATAATACCCAAAACAGGAGAAAAAAAGTTCCTGCTCAGTTGGTTAGTGGAAGCCTGAAGAAAAACTATGGAAAAAAGAGGACATTCAGCACCCTTATGAGAGATCAGTGACTGCTTTTCACTTGCTTACTACTGACAGAAATCCAAAAGTCTTTGATTACATACTCAGATTGCCTCCAGCAGGGTCTGACTGCCCCAGAGCCACTGGAACCCTGAGCCCAGCCCACATCACA
Organism: Irena cyanogastra; assembly: GCA_013397155.1. NCBI lineage: Eukaryota > Metazoa > Chordata > Aves > Passeriformes > Irenidae > Irena > Irena cyanogastra. The sequence continues at coordinate 67,686 of VWZV01017141.1, read as the reverse complement.
CCAGGCACACAAGACACACGTGGGCAGGCAGCCACTGCTCCTCAGAAAACCTAACCAGGAAAACAAGGTTTTACAGTTTATGTCACATCCTGTGGTCACAGGGTCTGTCGGCCACCTGTTCAAAGCAAAAGAACAGTTTTTGTGCTTAAACGTGTGAATATGTTTATTTCTTTACTGAAAGTGAAAAAGAAAGCAAGATAAAGTTTTGACACTGTGGTGCCTAATTCTTCCTCCTGACACTACTCAATACGTAGTAACAGCTCCCTAGAGAGTTTGTACCAAATAAAAAATTCTACTTAGGCCCCCGTGCACAAACAGCTCCAGGCCTTTGGGAGCTGACAGGCTCTAGCACAGAGATTAAACGGGCTCAGGAGAAAGAGGGGAGGCTTCAAATAAAATTTGTGTAGATTTGTATCAATGCAAAAAAGAGAGCTACCTATCTACATGTAAGTTCCAATCACCTGCAAAAATACTAAGATCTCTGTGTGTATGGCAAATTAGGATCATTAGTTTTGTCTTCTTCAAGGTCTGCACTAAGTTTTATAGTACCTGAAAAATCATCATATTTATACAGGATTTTTAAATACAGCCATCTCTAACATGCTTGCACGACTTTGCTTCTTGAGCAATAATCACAATATTCCAAAATTTGTTACTGGGTGTGTATCTGTATCCCAGTAGCCAAGTGAAAGCAATTAAAATATAGAAGCCATTATTCCTGTGACAAATATATTCTGTCATATGTAATATCTTGGTAAATAGCTACAAAGTAATTCCTCATTTTCTTGAAGAAGATCTTTTCTGAGAGTAAATATTGCCAAAATACACCTACTGCTTCCAGAAGAAATCTTTCTTAATTCATAAAAACTACTTTTTTTTCATGACAGAAAAATTCTTACTAGAAATTAGGCAGAAATAAAACCAAATAGAAATTAAATAAAAATTCTACAGCATCTACAAATTGTGAGGTTTTTTCTCTTTATAAGCAGTACCTATCTCTGAAATTACTATGCTGTCTTGGCCATCCTACTCATCTCCTCTCTAGGAAAGACACTACATTTTTTCCTTTGCAATTTCCCAGCAGTGCTGCATTTCCACATTCCCTGCAGCTCCCCTCTGAATGAAAACTACTCTTTTAACTTCTTGGGAACATGAAAACCCCACCAAAATACTTCTGCCTCCCCATTTTTACTCATGGACTAAAACACACATGGCAAGACCTGCATGAACAAGCGCAAGTGGGAGCCTTGTTATCCTCCAAATGGCTTTCCAGCACTATCTGTTAACAAAAGCTTCCTGACGTGCAGGGAAGGACAGGTACAGCAAGACAAGACTACTGGAAAATTACTGAAACCCACATACAGTAATTAATTCAACAGACATTCATTATTTCTAACCCTCCTGAATAATACACTGTGTTACAACTACTTTGTAGGGAGTACTGGCCTATGAAAATGAGAAGCTGACAAAACAACATTAAGTAACTCAAATCCTCCTCACTGATGATGGAATCTATGCAGCTTTGCAAACCACATATTTCTTTATCCATAAATAAACCCAGGTCCACTGGCAAAAGGGGCTTCTGATCAACTAGTATACCTCCAAGTTCGTCACACAAACAGTCAAGCAAGTGTCTAAACTGTGATCATTGCTATGGGCATCTGACTTACGTGCCTTAAAATATTTCACTCGATGTAAACATCTTCATTTTTCACTTGGTACAAATATTCTCAAGAATTTAAGTATTTTAACAGGAAACATAATTTTTCTGACATTAATCAAGTGAGGAAAGGTGTTGTGTAACACACAAAGGATTAAACTCACCTTGACAGACATTTCATACAGATGATTCATCTACTAACCAAATTTAATACTCTCCCTAAAGATTCCCTGAATGCTGCTAACAATCACAAAGCTTCAAATTTATTTTGTATGATACATGACTTCAGGAAAAAACACCCCCCTAACTCCAAACAGAAAGCCATGCTTGACACATGCTTTATAACTAAACCAATTTATCCAATGTTTGCACAAAGAGAGGCAATCTCTCTGGAGATCACCTAGTCCAACCCTCTTCTCAAGGAAGGGACAACTAGAGCATTCCTAGGATGATGTCCAATTGGGTTTTGACTGCCTCCAAGGACAAAAGCCCCACAAACCCTCTAGGCAACCTTCTCCATTGTTCAATCACCTTCACAATTAAAGAAATAAATATATTTTCATGTGTTTAATAGGAATTTTGTGCTTTCGATTTGTGCCTGCTGCTTTTCCTTTTTTGACTACGAAAAAGATTCTGGCTCTGTTTATTTGTAAAATTGGATAAGACACTCCTGAGCCTTTCCAGGCTGAACAACCCCAGCTCTCTCAGCCTCCAGTCCTTGCATGAGAGATGTTTCATGCCCTTGCACAGCCTCATGGCCCTTTACTGGACTTGCTCACTATCTCCCCACTCTATTCTACTCGGGAGCCCAGCACTGGACCCAGAACTCCACGTGCAGCTCACCAAGGTGCAGCAGAGAGGAAAGATCATCCCTCAACTGGGTGGCCATGGTCTCCCTGATGCAGCCTGGATGCCACTGGCTGCCTTTGCTGGCTCATGGTCACCTCAAGTACCAGGGCCCCCAGGGCCTTTCCTGCAGAGCTGCTCTCCAGCCTCCAGCTCGTGCTGGTGCACTGGATTGTTCCTCCAGGGATAAAGGACTTGGCCTCTGTCAAACACCAGGAGGCCCCAGGGGCTGTTCAGCTCCCTCTGAACAGCAGCACAACTGTGTCATCCCTTCCAGTTTGGTACTGTCTGTAACCCTGCTGAAGGTGCACTCTACCTTGTAACACAGGTCACTGACCCAAGGTGCTAAAGAGCACTGGTCCCACTCTCAACCCATGGGGCAAACCACTAATGGCTGGCCTCCAGCTGGACTTTGTGATGCCCTGGTTTCGGCTGGAATAGAGTTTATTTTCTTCTTAGTAGCTGGTGCAGAGCTGTGCTTTGGCTTTAGGATGGGAATAATGTAAACACAGACATTTCAGCTGTTACTGAGCGGCGCTCACCCTAAGTCAAAACTTTTCTGCGTCTCAGGGAGGCAGAAGGCTTGGGACAGCTGATCCAAACTGGGCACAGGGATATCCCATCCCATACAAAGTCACATCCAGTATATAAACACAGGAGCTGGTCAGGAGGGGCTGATCACTGCTGTGGTGTTGTTCAGTGCTTGTTCTTCTTGGGTTTTTCCTTTCGCTCTCTCTCCTTTTTGGTAAAATCATTATTATTGTCAATATTACCATTAGTATTACTCTGTTTTAATTTGTTTCACTTTAAATAAACTGGCTTTATCTCAGCCCACACGGTTTTACCCTTTGTTTTTACCACAATTCTTCTTCCCTTCCCACCAGGGGTAAAGGAGGTAGTGAGCAAGTGGCTGTGTGGTTCTGAAGTTGCCATCTGAGGTTTGACCATGACAGATGCTCATCACAATCCTCTGAGCCCAGGTGAGTCAGTTTCCAATCTACCACACTGACCACTTACCTAGTCTGCACTTCGTCAGTTTGTCTGTGAGCACATTATAGGAGACAGTGTGGAAAGCCTTACTAAAATAAACACAAACAATGTCTTGTGGCTTTCAACCCCTCCATCAAGTTACTCACTGTGTTGCTAACAGCTATCAGGTTCATCAAATATTATTTCTCCTTCATAAATTCATGGTGATTACTTCCAGTGACTTGCCTGCCCTGAATGTGCTGGAAACAGTTTCCAGGATAATTTGCTCTATCACCTTCACAAGGATCTTCCTCCTTGTCATTCTTAACAGGAGTGAAATTTGCTTTATTCCAGGCCTCAGGAACCTTCCCCATCATCATGACCTTAACAGGATAATTGAGAATAGTCTCACAGTGACAGAGATGAGCTCCCTCAGCACTCACTGCTGTATCCCAGCAGGTCCCATGGACTTGTAGGTATTTTTTTGTTTAAATTTTTCCAAATCTGATCCTCTTTTGAGAGCATATCTTCCTGGGTCCAGACCTGCCAACTGGTCTCAAGGGCCTTGAGGGTGACTCCTACCAGTAAAGCCCAAGGTGCTAATATGAAATACCTCTGTTTCCCACATCCTTTGTCATTTGCCCTATTTAGCAGCACACCTGCATATTCTTTCATCTCCCTTTTGCTGCTGATACACTCGCAGAAGCTCTCTTGTTGCCCTTCACATCCCTCATCAAATTTAACTCCATGTGGCCTTTGGTCTTCCTTATGCAATCCCTGGATGCTTGGATGACCTCTCTGTATTTCTCCAGAGACATCTATCCTTGCTGCTTCCTCCTGTATGCTTCCTTTTTACACCTGAGTTTTGTCAGCAGCATCTTGTTCACCCATGCAAGATTCCTCTCCTTTTCACCCAACTTCCCACAAGCCAGGATGAACTTGGAGAAAGTTATCATCAAAAACAAATATGGATCAAAGAAGAGAGATTCCCCCCACCATGCTGTCCTATAGGCACTTCCTTATTTTGCCAGTACCCTCAAAGTGGGGCCCAAATATTGATCAGCACAAGCAAATGAAACACTGAGCAGGTCTTCTCATCCTCTGCTTTTCTTTGGTGAGTACTGCTCTTATTTCATACTAACTAAAGGATTTAGCTTGCCTCTTTCCCACCTAGATATAGAGACCTCACAAAAACTATTAGATCTCCTCACAAATATTTTCAAAGTACAGAAACCACTGCTGGCTCATGTGTACACACAAACATTATTGAAACGTCTTTTTTGGACTATGACAAGTGGACAGTTCATTGAAATGTTTTATTCTCATTCATATGGCAAGTGATCATCACCATTGACATCCATCATCTTCAAAACATTTATGAAGTAGAACTACTGGCATGGAATTTTCTGTCCTCGATTCACCATTTTTCCAACCCGTTCCAGCAAAGATAGGAATCCCACTGAGTTGACAAGTAGCCCCATTATTTCCCTGTCAGTTTCTCACTGCTGGAAAATCACTAGTGTTGGAAAAAAGCCTTACTATCATTAATTACACAGCTGCTCTACCTCAGGCACTCCACAGAAAATGGGAGTGGACAAACTGAATATACTAAAGCATGAATGACTATAAAGAGATTCAAATACACACAAACAGACCAGCAAAAAACCAAAGAAAAATAATCACAAAAATTAAATGACAAAACTCTCTAAGCCACATTATGCTGGGCAGCAACAAAAACCCAGCTGAATCTGGAACTCTGCTTAATGGAAAAATTCAAAGGTTAATTTTTAACCAAGTCCCCTAAGAATGCTGTTGCTGCTTTTATGTTGTTCTTTCCAGCTGAGTAACTCTTGAACCTGTTAGCTGCCTTTAAATGAGTTTTACAGAAAGCAAGACTTCTCAAAGATGAAAAACTGGAGGAATGTCACTGAAAATGCCTGTTGGGTAGGAAAAAGAACCCCCAAGACAAGGCCTACTTTTGGAAAGCACAGAGAGCTTAATTATTCTCTCCTCTTTGGGAAAAGACACTTAGGCCAGCAGCACAGCTTTAAATCAAGCATGTGCTTTTCCTGCTCAGAGATGCCGTAGGAAACAAGATATCATTCAGGATGCTTCACTAGGAAAACTAGAGGAATTTCAGTTTGTGTGTGCTTACGTGGGAGAAGGAAGGACAGGAGGTGTGAAAGGACAACAGACACCAGCTCATCATTGCCCAGGCTTCATTAGCTCCAGCATAAAAACAGTTTGTTCTGTAAACTGCAAACTGAACAAAATCCCACATTTGGAACAAAATTCCGAGTATTGGCTTTAGAAAAAAACTTCAACAGCTGTTTGTATCTTGACTTTATTTTTACATTAATCAGTTACATCTGAAAAATGGAAGTGTAATTAGATAGCATATTTTGGGGTATATATTTTATGTATTCTTACATGTGTATCAAAAATTTAAACAAGAATGCCAATTTTTTAAAGGTTTGTTTTAAGAACTGAAACGCAAGATGATTGATTAATGGTTGCTAGTTAGGGATCAATCAATTATTACTGAAAATGACTGTCCAATTAAGACTGTAGTTGGTTAAGTAGCGATGGCTAATTGGTGTTCTAATTGGTGATTTGCTGTTTTATTTGTTAGAATGTACAAATACTTAACATGAGATACAAGAGCCAAGGCAGCAGGCCCACATGACAGGCAGCTGGGGGAGCAGACTGGATGGCCAGCAGCCAAGAGCAGAGCAAAGCAGCTGGGCAGCCCACCAACCATTCCCACAGAGCATTTCAATTCCATCAAATCATCATTTCTTAACAGAAAACTGTACCTCAGTAAATTTTCAGCCGACTCTGTGAATATATAGACCAGTGAGTTTAAGAGCCATCAGTTTCTAAAGGCAAAAAAAACCAAAAAAATACAAACAAGCCAAATGACAGGACACTTCTGTTGCCCTCCCTATCTCTGCTTATTCTGCACTGCAGCTCTTTCCTCCTCTGATCCAGAGCTCAAGTTGCTTTCCTCCCTCACTAATCCCTCTTCTTCTTACCACTGCATCACTGCTGCTGTTACTTGACTTTACTAAATTACTTCTGTCAACAGTTTAATTTCTGAAAAATTAACTCTGCCAAACTGTAAATGGAAATACCATGACCATCCTGGACTGGGAACTGAAACATTTTTATATCCACTAGTGTTTCTTCACTTCTGACTACTACCTCACCACATTAGGTAAGAAAGCTCTCAAAGTTGGTAGCTTTTAAGTCTTTTCCTCTGGAGCAGTTTATTCCTAAACTCAGCTGACAGCTTGAAGGAGGAGAGACAAGAGGACAAGAAGAGAGGAAATTAAACACCACCATCAAATGGGGATTTTCTCCTCCCCTGTTAATTCAACATCATTTCTCAAATCTCAGGGAGCTCTTATTTTAAAGACACCTTGCTGAGTTCCACAAATTAATGTTACATTGTAATTGCTGCTCCTTTGTATGACTGGACACCTCCTTACGCTTGCAAGAGTCAGCAGAGTCTCCTCTGCAAACAGTTCTGGGATAATGCTTTGATCATCTGTCTGAAATTTCATTCTTCTGTTCTGCTTTAGAGAGGAGGATGACTAGATTCCAGAAAAATGTCACACTGAACTATACTTATCCTTTACATAAGACCATCCTTTCCAGTACACGCTTCTATATTGTACTTTATTAAACCAAATACTGTTTGGGCTTTTAACTTTTTCTTCATACTCTACTTTTTCTGATACTAAGGCCAGTTCCCTCAAGACCATGAGCTATGAGATGGTGGAAACAAATACTTTCAAATATTACTGCTTAAAAATATCAACATGCCATATGAAACTCAACTTGCTATCATAATTCCCCAAGATCTTTTTCTGTACTTTAAACTGGTACCATTCAACAATCAAAATTTATCTTCTGTTTTACAATAAAAATAGTCACTTTTACTTCCAATCATTAAAATCATTATACATAACTTTTCACTATTATTTTACTTAACTTCCCCAAGATTTTTCATCTTTAACATGTTTTTCACAGAACCATATACAAGTTCCTAATGGTTCCACAGTCTGTCAATAACACAGAAGTTTTTGTATCACTTCCCTAAATACCTCCCATACAAAACTACCACATCAGCCCCACATTTACAACTTTTCCGTAACACTGTCTAATATACATCAATTTACATTTATTTTCTTAGATCAAAAATGTGGGGTTTTTCTTTCTCATCTTTTCTGAACATGTGATTACAGCGTAATCTGAATCTACCTTCTTATTTAGAGTAACATTTAAAAAATATACTTCACAGCTTTCTTACACTTTCTTCTAAAGTCCAGTTGTCTATTATCAAGCAATTTCAGGACCATTTTCAATTGAAGATATTAAAGATGACCTAAGTAACACCCACAGAAAGACAATTCCAGGCCAGGAAGACAATGATGTGAGCAGTTTCATAGACCTGGGATCATCACCTTGTGGTCACTTAGCAGATCTCAAAATGGGAAGCCATAATCATCCAACATGAAAATTATCAATCTCTTTACAGTACTTTGCTTAATAAAAGAAGAAATTTGTCTCTCAAATCTACTGGAGAACAACCACTAACACAGGAAGATTATGGAAATTAAGGCTACCTAAGTACTGCTCTGCTAGACAGAACTCCCAACATAAAATACAAAGAATTTCCTCCTTGGGAGATAAACCACAGCCACAGAATGCCTGCTCTGGTAGACAGGGAACACAGCAGGCAGGGAGCCTAAAAAGGTCTCTTCATGATCAACATCAGAAAATATAAAGAAGAAAAAGAAGAAAATATAAATTCATTTTCTGGAAGGTCTGATTTGTGTTTGATGTCTCGCAGAAGCATTTAGGGTAAGAGGTTTTGTGCTACTTCTCTGTTTTTAGCATGTTTTCAATATTACATTTGATCCTACTCTTAAACTCAATCACATCCACTTCAGGATGTGCTTTAGGCAGTCCAGGCCATATTTAATTGTTTAAGGTGGTAATTACTTATCTACTTCTACCGTATTCTCCTTCTCAGTTTCTCTTAGTAATACATCATGTCTCTCAAGCACTTTTAAACCTGTTTAGTGTTTCCATTATGTGTCTGGCATCCAAAAAATACTTTTCAGGCTAAAATCCAGATTCTTTTTGGTTAAAAAAAAGAAATCTCAGGCTAATAATCTGTTTAAGTCCTGTCTTATTTACCTGCATTTAAGTGAAGTGGGAGTTTTTCCATCAAGGATTTTGCCTTAACCTGGCTTTATGAGATCTGTGACTTTCTTAGACACAGCCATCCCACCCTTCATGCCCTGTTTCTAGAAGTCAAATCTACCAAAGTGCCTCAGGAGAAAATCAACACTTCTGGATTTAGCTGGGTTTGATAGTCCAGACCAATGAATTGTTTTTCATCTCACATTTGACTGACACAGCACAGGCAGGAAAATTTTTTTCCACTTAGGACAGAGTAATCCCTCGTCGACCCGGCAGATTATTTGGGACATTCCTCCCAATGATTACAAAACTGTCGACCACCTTCCTTTCCCAGCCAGAACAATGAGTCAGCACAGAATAAATCACTGCTTCCAGATACTGCTCCAACACCGCAGTGACTCCCTGGGCTCCAGACACGGAATGAAGTCCTAGCCCTGAGCTTCAGTCACCAAAACATCTCAAAACACACACACCTCCCAGTTTGTATGTACAGGCTGTAGGACTAAGGATACACAACCAGAATTCCAGGGGAAGGTAAAAAAAAATCAAGGTTCAGGAGGTTAGTTAACAGGGAACACAGAAAGATGCCACAGGAATTAGGAGCTACGTGTCTAGTAAAACACTAGAATTAGGAAAACCACTGAACAGAAACATGTAAAAAAATTCCAGTATTATCAGTTGTGTTCTTTCAGAGCCATTTTTATTTTGTACTGTTTCTCCAATCAGCACTTATTATTTATTCTCTGTTTAACACAAGTTGCCTTCCTGTGACAGCACCCATCTGGGTTTGTCTGGACCTCACAAGTGACATTCATCATCTGTTTGCTTCACTTTGCTCTTTAATGAAAGCCCAGGTCAGGAAAAATCACCAGCAAGCAGAACCTACAGGTGCTCTCTCTATAAAAAACAGCATTACAGCCATGGTGATGCAGGAGAGACTCTCAAGGAATCTGTCTGACAACAGGGAAGAAAGTTTAGGAGAGAAAAAGGCTTACATTCCTCTGAACCCCATTCATCCTGAGTGAAACGAAGTGCCCTCAAGATGAGCTTTTCTTACATGATTCAGACAGAGGGCTCTGTTTGCCCAGATTCTGAGATCAAAACCAGAACTGAGACATGACTATAATGCTCCATTATAAACTAGATGGATGCTTTCATTTATATTACTGTATTTTTACGGATTTCAGGGAGAAAGAAGAGATCCTGTACTGAAATTCTTAATTCTTGTAGAGCTTCCCAGAGTAATTCTGCTCTAGACAACATCCAATGATTGCATTTAATCAGAAAATCACCCTGCCAGCGCAAAAGGTAAAGACTAAGTCAGCAAATGGAAACACAACTACTGGTAGGTGATCCTGGAGGGAAGGGACAGGCTACCATACAATTCAGAAGTAACATTGAACTTTTAAAATGTTGCTGTTGCAGTTACATGTAAGTGTAACTTTATTCTCTTTTCTATCATTATTTTAAGCTTCCCCCAGCAAAAACACCATCTAAACCTCCAGTGATTTGTGGAGGTTTTCTAAGGTTTCTAAAGTCAAACAAAATGTCATAGTATTTAATTGCTTTTAATGGATTTTTCTTCCCTTAATTTTTTCAGCTGCTTCTTGAAACAATTAAAACTGTGAGTTTGCAGTATTCTGCAAAACTAATGCAACTTTCCATACAACCAATGATATAAAACCTTCTGAAACATGCAGCAGGCATGTCTGCAGCAGCTGACAACAGAACAGAAAACACAGAAAATACCAGCAGGCCTTCTGTAAAGCCATTCTCTCTGCTCTGCCACTCCTATGAGTTTCCATCCCTTAGCTTTAACAAAAAATATTTCAGAATTATAATCAGCTTATCATCTTCTTTCCTTTCTAAACTGCAGATATGACTGAAATCCATTTCCCTTTCCACAGTGTTTACCAGGATTGGAATCAGATTTTCCAGCCTGTTTTCAAAAAAGTTCATAAAGTTCTGATTACATCATTAAGATACCTGGAAACAGATCTGCGCCTGATCCCAATAATTATGAGTCTAATAGATAAATAAACTAAATGGAACCCTTTATTCTTTGGGAGGAGAGAAAAACAAGACCTGAAGTATTTTTAGAAAACATGTTAAACAGCATCAGTGTATTTATGATGTCTGCTAATACAGCTTCATTGCTGTCATTTTTGGATGACCCTGAGAATTCTGAAGAGTTCTAAATCAATGCTGCAGTAAGACAAATACTAAGCAAAACTTAATCTAAAAATAAAGACTGAATGAGGAAAAAAGGAAAAATAGCTACATTTATTTCAGAGTACAATCATGCCCAAACACTAATCTAAAACCATTTTGAATTGTCTGCCTTTTTCTTCAAAAGTATGAACTTATTTGCCTCACACAGGCTACTCAGAGAGTCTTTAAGGAGATCCCAAGCTCTTTGTCTCCCAATCTTCCCACCTGCTTCCTTCTCCATCTACTGGCACTGGATCCACTCACACTTCCACCACGCCTCTCCCACCCACATCCACCACACGGAAGAGGCTGAATCTGCATCCTTCAGAAAAGGAGGAAAGGATACAAGCTCAATACTTCAATTAGGCATATGCTTGAAAGAGTATTTAAAGAAACAAATGAGATGTCAGTTCAAGAGAGAGCAAATTCAAAAACACAGAATTTGCAAAATAAAGCAATTCTTTGTTTCTAAAACTCGGCAAACATTTCCTCTTTTTAAAGAACAGACCTTAAAATGTAAAAGAACCATTTCTGAAGAAAAGCCATTCATTAATGAGACACTGTATCACGTTACAGACCAAACAGGAATCTACAAATTAGAAATATGAAAACCAGGGTGATGGGTTTTGTTTTAACCTTTTCCATGCAAGGAACGAGCAATCATACAGAGCACCAAGTCACTGTGCCATTACTGCGGCTTCTGCAAACAACAGCCTTTTGAAAAAGCATCACAAGCATTTCCAAAATAATTGTTTCTATCTAGAAAAAGAGACATTTGGTCATCTGACGTTATCAACATTCAAGTATTATTCCTGCCTGCTGGAGATGTAGCCCCTGTTCGAGTCAGAATGTTCTACTCAACTGAAAAAGCCTCTCTGAGCATTCCCAATTGATGAGTTTCTCCACTGCCACACTCCAGCACATCTCATATTTCAGCATCCTGAATCCTCATCCAAGGGACTGAAGGAGGGAAGCATGCTATTAATCTAAATACTAGCACATGAATGATGACAGTTTTTATTCTGCACAAAGGAAACTTCTGCAGCAGGAGAATTCAACGTGAATAAAAAGCTTTTCTGAAGAGACTTTTACATCAATCCTGATGATATTTGTGTTATTTCTACCCAGAGTGTTCGGGCTTCTAGTCAGAGATCACACACACAGAGGGACAAGAGGAGCATTCCTGCTGAATTTCCAGGGTGAAGTCCCCACTAGAAAATGTAATGAACACTGTCTGGAAACAAATGCCATTTCCAGGGTGAGGGAAGAGTGTTCCCTCCGAAATTCTGTCTTGCCTCCTCCTCCTCCTGACCTCAGCAAATTTTTCCCCAAAGCACATTATTTCCTCTTTAACATTTTCAGTATATTAGATTTTTCAAACTTCTGAGTTCCTATAAATCCATTGATTAAAAGAGATGAGTAGCTTAATGAACGAATGCACACTAAAAAAAAAACAAAACAAACAGAGGTGCAGACATTGAAATAGTATTTTTTCTAATTTAGGGAAAATGCTAAATATTTCTAATCACAGAGCAACACAAGTGCTCCCTAAAAACATCTAGAGCTTGTTGAGACCCAAACAGATGCATGGGATTTACGTGCAGAGGGGGATTCCTTTGTTTTGTGTGATGACAGTTAATAGAAAGAGACGTTTAAAAAAGCTAATTAATCAAATTTATCATGAGATCAAAGACAACATGTCAAAATTTATTAAATTTGCCAGTAATATTCTTTTTTACAATTTTACACCTCATCTTGATACCTTTCAAGGAGAGGGAAGACACCCTCCTGTCATAATTTCATTACATAATTCATCCAGTAAGAGTTCATTGTTAGATCCTTGCACAGTTTTCCTGTACACAAAACTGGACATGCTGCATTATTTGTTTGCATTAACAATTATCATGTTTTGATGGGATTACCTAAGAATTCTCTGTATTTTAGCTGCCAGAGGGGCCAAATTTCAGACACACATGTACCCACACCTCTCCCACAACACACAAAACCCTAATCTATGATTCTTAAGATTCATTACTCCTTAAGAAACACCTGGATAAATATATGTTCTTTTCTAAACTAGAAATCAGTTGTGCTTTCCTCTAATTAAACAGCATGAAATAACAACACATTTCCTTCGTAATCTTTCTTGCTGACATTAATTTAACAACATGTTTAAAAAAAAAAAAATACCTCTTTCAATTTGTCTGCTTTACTGACTTTCAAAAAATTGCATTTATTTTTAGCATGCAATGCTAAAACATCTTTTTCTTAAATCCAAATACAGATATTAATTTGCTCTATTTTTGTGCATTTTACAGACAACCAAGTGTTATTGGCAACACAATCTCATTACCTTTCCAGCATTCCAGCATTTCTCTTTAGTTATTAATAAATTTCTCTGAAATATTTTGAAGGTATATACCTTTTACCACTAAGAGACAGAATCCCAGTCTTCATAAACACATTTTGCATTTAAAAATCCCAATTTTTTCACATCACAAATTAATCACACTAAATAATCACAGCTATGGGACTGCTGACATAACCCCACCTACAGTGTTACCAAAGCTACCAAGCATTTCAATAGAGAAAAAGAGATTATAAGGTGCACAAATCACAAATTTAGCCCTTCATTTAGCAGTCTCCATACTCCAAATTTCTCTTGGGTCTTGTTCTTTTAACAACTTCCCTATCTTTTCCAATATCTTCTAACATGCAATTTCCATGCACCGTGACATACTAAAGGGACAAGCTCATGATCTAAATGTATTAATAATCTTTAAAAATCTGTTACTGTGATGATGCTGTATCATGCTGTATCAAAATGAAATGCTGCTGCATTTCACTTTTCCCACTCCTTTTGTTTTGCCAGTGCATCTCAGGATCAAAGTGAAGTTTTCACCAGAACTGCTCTCTTCCACTGCACCCCCAAAACCTAATTATTATGGAAAATATGCTCTCTTCTATTTTCCATCAGCATTTCAGTAAAAAACTTTGTGCACTTGTTAGATCCTTTATTACTGTAAACCCCTTTATTTTGTGGCAGTAAATTGTTAAGTTATCACCATCTGCAATAACAGCTACATACATAAAAAAATCTTTATTGTTTAATTACTGAGATTGGAGTCTTAGTCATTGTAAGTCACTCCTCCCCTTGCCAGGGGCTCTGCAGCAAGGTCAGGGCACAAAGCTCAGTTTCACCAGCTGAAGCCCTGCTACTGTCTTTGGCTCCACTCTAAACATCCCTGATTTTTCTTATCTGTTTATCTAGCTCCCTGAGTGATCCTGAGTGCTTCACACTCTACTTTCTTATTCCTTCCTCAAAACAGAGGGCATCCAGGCCCTTTGATGGAGAATGATACTGGGCTCTTCACCTGAACAGTTAAATCCTTCCCTGCTTTTTTTTTTTTTTTTTTAATTTGTATTTCACCAGCATGCCTGGTGAATTTATGACACACAAATGAACATTAGGGAGAAAGCTGGCAAAAGTCTCAGTCCAGATCTCTCACAATCCTCCCAGGTATTATTCTGTATATACCTTCCCCCCTTCTCCCCAGTACTGTCAGCCCTAAAGTTTGGGTTTTCTTTTCTCATTTTCTTTTCATTCTAATTCTCATCAAGGCCAGAATTTTCCTTACCTCACATCCTGCCATTCTTCCCTCTAGACACACTTGCCTCTTCCTCATATTATTTGTTCAATCTCACTTGGCCTTACAGATTTTTCTCTCCTCAACCTTCCTCCTCCTCTTTTCTCTTTATGCACACGATCACTTCCCATCCTGTATTATCACACAGTATCAGACTCAGACTATTCCCAGACTGCTTTCCACAACAGTCTCCTGGAAAATGCTCATCCCCATTAAATCCCATAAAAATGCTTTTTATCTCCATTATGTTGACCCACTCTCATCAGTAGCTAAAAATTAGGACAAAATTATCTCTGTTTTTCATTTTCTGTTCCATAACACATAATGTCATCATGCTTGTCTCCTTCTCTCAGTCTACAGCAGAAATCTTTAAAGTATTATTTTTCAGTTTTATTTTATACTTTCTCAGAATGTCTTCATCAAGATCCTTCAAGTGAAAGGGCTGAAATCCAAAAACTTGTTTTAGTGAAAAGTGAGGGGTGGTACAGAATCCCATGTGCTTCACTGACAACCATTATACTGTCAGGCAGAACTGAAGAGCATATAGAAGGTATTATTAATACCTCCATGCTTCAGAGACACCGAATATTTATTTAATTCCTGATTTTATTTTTCACTCTCTGATTCTCCATTTCCTCTTCCTATTTATTGTATTCCTACCCTGTCATTTTGATTTGCAAATACATCCTGAATTGCAGGTTTTTAATGTACCCATCTGTAGCTGTAGGTCACTGCTGTGTCTCCCAGCTCCTTTTGCAATGTCTTCATCTCAGCAGACTTCACCTTCAGTGAGAATTTTTGAAACTTGCTTTCCTGATCAAATTTTCTCAATATTTCTCTGATTAAGCATCCTCTGATCAAACAGATTGTTTCTTTTTGCTTTTTCTGTAGGTACCCTGTGCTGCTATGGGGCAATAATTTGTATTAAAGCCTTTTTGTGTAATTTTAAAATGTTGTTCTCTGAAGATCCTTAAGGGAAAATTTATCTCTTTATACAGAACCACCATTCTCCTTTAAAAAAAAAAAGTTTCAAAAACCTAAGGGCTTGAATAAAAAGCAGTGCTAACAAATCATCCTACTTCTCCAACTTTTGTTCCAGGAGGGTGTCTGTTCCAGCAACTGCTACTGATCCTACACAACTTCACTGTTTCAATTAATCCAAGCATTTATAGCTAATTAAAAAATAATGAAATTTTTGATGAATGCTGTTTAAAAAACTACTTGCTTTTTTGAGTTTACTGCAGAAAATAAAACAGTTGTGAGTCAATGAAGTGGAAAATTGCTGTCTTCTAAAGGATCTCCAAGGTGCAAAATGTTCTCTTATTTGCTGTTATCAGTATGTCTAGTAATTGCTTTTTGTCCAACTGTTTATAAAGGGAGAAACAGACTTACAGTCTGGAGAAAAAGAGACAGTAAAACAGACAAAATTAAAAAATAATGTTTTCTTAATTATTTTCCTATTTTATAGCATTAAGAAAACATACCAAGAAAAGTCATTTCACCAAACAAAACAGAAAAAAAGTAGAAGGATGAAAAAAAAGCTGCATAAAACAATTAAAACAAGCAACAGGTCACACTTAAAAACTATCATCCGTGGTCTTTAGTTACCTCAGCTCTTTGGAACAAAAAAGTCTTTCTCCAAATTACAAGGGTTTTAGCCATAAGCTTGAGAAATTTCTACATAGCTCTAATTATATAACAGCATTTTAAAATATTACCTGGCACTCAAATACACTTTGGATCAACACAGAAAGGAGTGTTATAAAATTGCTTTCTGCAACAAACCATCAACAGCACAGACTGAGGTAACATCCCTCTTCCATGATTAGCACCCACATACACCACGGAATTTTCCTTTGGCATTTGGCTTTCTGAAGAGAATTTCAGGTCAGGGGATTTTGGTTTGTTTTTTGTTTTTCTAGTTTGGTTTTCGGAGATTTTTTTTCTCTGAACGGTTTTGGATTCTTCTCTGTTTTATAACGATTACCTGAGAAAAGTGAGGGGAAATTATCCTGTTTGTATACATACAGCCAGAATTTTATTTTCAAGAATAATTTAAGAAATAAATATGAAAAAGGGTAAAAATTTAGACAGTAATTTTTTCAACTGTCCAGTAAACATAGGTAGGAGAGTACCAAACAGGTGCTTTCCAGAACTAAACAAACACCTCACCTTGCTGTAAAATTATGGGATTTACTTTCCCCTCTTCAATTTCTCTATTTTTTCTTAACATGACCATTCAGTGTTCTACAGCATAGTCTTGCAACTGTAAATTCAGTCTGCACCCCATTTGGACTCATATGTTCTTAAAATCCACTGTAACACACAACTAGGTCTTTGAAAACCCTTCCTGGGGTTTACCACATCTCTTTGATGTTTTCACCTTGTCCACATAAATGAAATCTTTATTAAAAAGAAGGGTGATTAAGGCCATTTTCATAAAATGATAATGAGTTCCTGACAGATTTACTTTGCTTCTAGGCAACTTTCCAACAAAAGTCAACAGCTAACAAGAATTCTATATCTGAATTCATGTTGGAGGATATAACTCACTAATTAAGTGTTCCTTAAACATTTCGAGGAACATTCAGACTTCCTGGCTGATCCACTCCAAACACTGCTTGATAAAGAGATACTACAGGTGGAGTGTAGCTGAATAAATTGAGGTCTCTTTTCTTTCTCAGGCATCCTCAATCCAAGGTCTAGCATCCTATTCCAAGGTAAAGTCTTCTTTGAAAAAGAAGTCATTTTCACAGTAACATCCAACATTTTAAGATGCATTTCTACATGCGGTGCCTTGTCAATCCTTCAATTTATTCACACGTGAATAGAAATGTTCAAGTACCTTCATACCCTCTGTTACTCTGATAAAACACAATTTTTTATAAAAAAACCTTAAACCAGTAGCATGCTACTCTTTGATGAACTATCACAGAATAATGAACTTAAGCAGTGTTGTTGTCATGTTCCTCATAACTTGTCCACAATCCCCTGGATTTAAGTGTGTAAAAATCTTCATGTTCATCCCCCAAGCACAGAGATGTCCCTAAGAGATGCTCAAACACTTGAGAGAATCAGCATAAAGGAATTTTCTGCTCCCTAACGTAGCTGTACCAAAAGCTTTTATTTATTCAAACTGTGTTGCTACAGCTGCAGGCACACAATTCCTAACTGACAATTTGTGAACATTCATCTACCTGCAAAGGTCACAAATCTTTAATCAAGATCATCAAACCACACAAAGGCTGCAGCAGCAGTGCCATGCCTAAGCAGAGATCTAATCTAAATACTGGCTAACCAAGCACTTCTCTCAGAACTCTCCCAGGAATCACTCCAGTGAGCACTGATGTCTCTTGGAGCCCCAAACCTGTGGAATAGGGTTTTTGGGTCTCTCCTGCCCTGGACAACTATGTCAGTGCAACAGACCCAGATGTTTTATACACTTACACTCAATTCACTCATGCAATGGAATTTCTGTAGGATAGCCCTACCCAAACTCAGGTATTATATAAAAGAGTTCAGTATGATCAAGTCCATTATAATACAACCACAAGATGATTAAAATAACTTCCTACAGGTGCCAGATATCTGCCATCAGGTTTGGATAAAATCAGGAATATCTTACTCCTTGCTGAGCTTCTAATGCTGCCTCCTCAGAGGATGTCAAAACTGATAATCATGGCAGACATTTACACTTGATATCTGCATTTTCCCAGGAGCATCAACATCTACAAATTGCAGTTCTAGCTGTTGTCTCCCTCTCCTGAACTGCCCTTTGTATCCATTCATCCCCCACAGTCCTCCTCACCTCCCCCAACACGTTGACACAGGAGAGTTTTAAAAGGAAATCAGAATGAAGTACATTGCACAGAAGGGAGATTTATTTTAGCATAGGCACATAAGAGGAAACATTGAGATAACGACTTGAATGCAAGAATTAAAGTCAGACCAGCTTTTATACAAGTTGAGATACTTCAAGTCAAATAATTTTTTTTAAATGCTGAGTTGAGGTACCACAGTGCCTTTGTAGTCAAAAATTGCAGAAACTCAATTATTTTGCAGGACATTTTACACTGATCTGCTAGTACCCAAAGATTACAGCAAAAAATGGTCTACTCAGGAATATGTGGCATAAGGCAACCCAACACCTTCAAAACTATCCATAACAGGGAGTTCTTTGAAAGGAAATAATATCTCATCAGCACAGAGGGAGTATTGATCTGGTAAATGGCAAAATACAGCATCTTTCTAACCTTTCAGCTTCACTCCTGTCACTAGAGTATATATCCAGAATATATTTTCTAAAGTGTTTTTTCCTTCTCTTTTTGTTCCATACAATCAACACAATGCTTACTGTAATAGCAACAAAACAACTAATGCATCAAATTCTGACAGAAAACAACCTGGTTGTTTTAGACCAGACCATCAGAAAAAAATCTATGAAAATTCAGACCATCAGAAAAATCTATGGGGAAACAAAAAAATGTAAAATGCTTTTTTCATGAAAGGAAATATAGACAGGATATCATGAAATTAACAATGCATGAAAATAACGCTCAATTACCAACCCCATGCAACTCTAAAAATCCAAAGTAGCAGAGAGCAAAAATACTTTACAAAAGGAGGCCAAACTACACACAAAGCAACCTGAAAACTCTCACAATTCTTCTGTAAGTTGTCTCTTTAAAAAACAAAGCATATAGAGGACACTTATTCCAACCACAAAAATCTGCACTGCACGACAGTTTGTAATTTCAGATAAACTGCTCAGGTTTATAAGGCTGTTCCTGTCTGACTTCAGATCTGCCTTATATAATATAACAATCTTCATGTGATTCAGCACTCTCCAGTTTCCCAGATCTCCCCTCAGAGCCCACAAATACCACCCTTCCTTCACACCCTTCTCTCTTTTCCTTCCTTTACTATCAAAAACTCCAACAACTTAACTGATGACATCCAGCCCTGTAAAAACTAAAAAATAAAAAAAAAAAAAACCAACCAAAAAAACTTTCAAAAAATCCCACAACAGTAAAATAAGGAAATATGACTGAGTTTTTTGCCATGTGTGTCTCTTTGGGGGGAAAAAAAAAAATCACAAAGTAGAACAAAACAGCATAAAAGTGTGACCAAAAATACACCATAAACTTGCTATTCCGGACTAAATGGTTTCTTACAGATACAGGGCATAAAGGATGACAAGAAACAATAAATCCTCTCAGTTGGAGGGAGGAGGGGAAGGTCTTTCTCTAGACCCAATCCAGGCAGCTTCCCACTGCTGATTCCAGAATGGCTTCATCATGCATTACTAAGATGAAGTATGATCCACCTGTTATTTTTACCACTCTGAGTAAAAAAGTTATTAGCTGAAAAATGGTTTTGGACTTCTTCAGGCTCTTTTTCATTAATATCAAAATTAACAAAATCTCTCAAGATTATAGGAAAAGAACCACTTTGGGCTACACATTTTTAAGGAAGCTTACAATGAGATCCTTCCCAGGGGAGACTGACCTGGAGAAAAATTACTGATTTTTGGTTTCTTCTTCTTGTTGTTGGGTTGGATTTTTATTTGTAGAACTTAAAATGCTCTTTTGTCAACTGCAAACAATGCTCTCATGTTTGCAACTGGAACTATTCAAAATAATCTCTGCATGGTAAAATTCTGGAGACATATACAAGAAACAGGTGTGTTAAAATATCACACATCATATACAAATAGAAATTTTATTGCCATCAGTGCTCTTTACATGAAACTCCAAAACAGTCAGAGTTTACATTTATTTTAACTGCAGATAATATTCTGTGTCACACTGAAAACAACCTATACCTACAGAAATACATATAATAATTTACATTCTACACTGAACTCTGAAAATGCAGGGGAAACAACTTAGTAATCATCTACCACTTATTTTAATAATGAGCCATTGGAATGAAAACCAGAAAAAATAAACCCAGTCATAAACTATTTTGACATGCTTAACATGAAAGAGTACAAACAACAGAAGCTATTACAATTGATTTTTAATTAATTGATCTATTTCAACACTTATGTACAGCAATCTTTAAAGCAGTTCTCCAAGAGCACGTAAGAATAGATTAATGTTTTTATTGTTGTAATTTTAAAACTTCTGGGGGTTACTTCTCGAAAAACTCCAATTCCAAAATGGCTCTGTGAAACACAGCACTCGCACAACTCCTGCTGGAGCTTTACAAGACAATACCAAACATTTCCCTAGCATCCTGCAACTGAAGCTCTCCTTTATCTGCTATAAAACTCTTACTTTAGGCTCACTCTTCCATCCTTAATTTACCCTGCCTTTCCCCCCACCCTGTGCCCAAATGGGAGAAGCAGCCACAGCGTTTTTTCAGAACATTGTTACAGTCTCTATAAATGCAAAGAACACACAAAATGTTGTTGCTCTAATGCCAGCTCTATGTGGAACCAAGAGCTCCACGTGAGCCCTCCCTACATGGAAAATGCATTTATCCACACTTCTAAGGAAAACAGCTGCTTAAGACCACACAAATATCCAATGTGTTACGTGCTTTCCTGCACCTCTCTCTCACTGAGGAGCTTCAAATTATTTCACATGACAATATACCAATGCTGACTACTTCTGACAATGCCATTGCAAGAATTTTTTCCGTTTTATTCATCTAAAGTCATGATACTTCTACTTACAGACACAATACCTCTACCTACAGACAAGACAGCTACCCTAACAGGATCTGTTCCTATCTGACGTAAGAATGTTATTTAAAATACTGAAAAGGACTTTAAACCATTTGGTGTCTGTGGAAACAAAAAGCAACCTGAGAACAATTTTCCTATTCCCAGTCCAACGCCTGCACAGCAGCTTTCAAGTGGTTCTGCTGCTCTCCATACACACATCCAAATATCTGTGCTACATAAAAAAACCCCTGAATGGATAATGGATCCTAATGGATAATGATGGTAACAAAAATTATTTAAAACCTGTCGGCTTAATTGAGCTGCCTTTTCAATACATGACTTGAAGAATTACTTCCACTGAAATTTATAATGAATTGCACATATAGGTGAACATTTACATTAAGACTCAATTAATAATACCAAAAAAGTAACTGCAGGTAGATACTCCAAACTTATATTGAATAGAATCTACTTTAAAAATTTGAACATTTACAGCAACACATTTTATAATAATAATAATAATTAAAAAAGAGTATATACAGACCTTCCAGTAGTCAGATTGTAAACTGTAGTACCTCTGGTATGCAGATAATGCTGTAGGAAAGAAAAATGAATGTTCAATTTGTTTGGTTTCATTTTCTTTGAAGAAAAAGATAAAAATCCTTAAAAGTCAAAATACACAACATTAAAATGATAAATGGTTTAATAAAAGTAACACTGCCATGATAAGTACACTGTTGAGGGCAATGCATTCCTTAAGATTATAATTTTGTTTCATGAAATGTCAACCCAAAACTATATTTATTATTACTCTTACAAATGTAAATCAAGCAATATTTTAAAGAAACCTATAAGAAAGAAATAATTTGAAATTTTGGGATTTTCATCCCGGACAAAGCTGTTGTAAGATTTAAAAATTTAATCATGTAGCTCATTTACCATGCTCCCTGATGCCCTGTAATTTCTGAAGAACTGGTGAGGAGGGACATACAAAGAGAAATCAATTTCACGTGGCCTTTCATTCTGAGAAACAAAAGCCAGCAGAAAAAAAATAAAAGCTAACATTTTATTCAACAGCCACGGCCAAGACTAACCTGGAAATCAGCGCTAAGAACGGCTCTGTTCAACAGAATATTAGCTCTACTTAGCAATTTCTCCAAGCACTACTGCATCCCTCTTCCTCACTAAAAATTCTGGTTGATTCATCTTGCCCTTGGGCTAACAGGCCACCTCAGACCAGAACACAAACAGGCTTTGCTATTTTCTAAGAACATGGTACTAGGAAACATCAAAAATGAAGCATTTTAAGTAAAGATTCACTGCAGTAACATCAAGATACTGATTTTTCAAGTGTATGCTCCCTAAGACTTAAGGAAATATACAATGTGTGGAAACCAAACACCAAAAGACAACTCCAGCTCTGAAAAACCATAAGCAATAAACAGATTGAGACACAACAACAACATGTACTTTAGGTGCAGCTTCATTTCCTGCAAGCACCATGGATAAATCACATCCACAAATCTTATCAGCCTTCAATGCCTGTCTTGCATATTCATTCTTGTAGCTTGATGAAAGTTCTTGTGCTTAAGTGAGCTAAGAACACAGGCATCGTGGTAAAGACACAGAACCTCTGCACTCCTCTGCCCATGGAGACTCACAACCTCCATCTGTAAACAGACACAGGCTGATCCACGCCCATGAGGTGCCCCTCTCCACCAAAATGCTTGTGAGGCCAATTTCTAATTCTGATGTTCTAAACTGTGGTTTATTTAGATATGCAGATTAGAAAAATGAACTTCGAAGAACATTCATTGACCACACATTATTAACATGCAATATATTTAAAACACAACAAATCAGACAAACAATATCACTTAAAAATGTAATCTAAGTCTTTCACAATTTAAGAACACAATTCCTCTTCCCACCACCCCCTCCCAACAAAACCTGGTACAAACTGAAGAATATGACTTCAGTCTAACAAGGTAAGTTGAAGAATGTTAAAACTAAGCATATTTTAGTCACATTCTGTAATTAAGTTTTAAAGTATTTTCACAATAAGTCAAAATAACATTCTACTCCCCCTCAAAAGTCCTTCTAGATTCAACTTCTCCCAGATAAGTTTTCAATGAAAAGGAATCATTATCTTCTGAACATGGTAATGACTTTGCTTTCCCCAACAGGAACATGTACATTCACTATGAAACAGTTTTGTAATGCATCACATCACAAATAAAATGAGTTTTTTTCCTTCTACTCAAGCAGTAGCTATCCCAATTTTAAGGGTTAAAGTGTGTCTCAAATATTCAGGTCAACAGTACCATATTATGCAAGATTCAAGAAACAGAGAACTTCCTGTAAACTTCTAGGTTTTTTTAAA
Organism: Irena cyanogastra; assembly: GCA_013397155.1. NCBI lineage: Eukaryota > Metazoa > Chordata > Aves > Passeriformes > Irenidae > Irena > Irena cyanogastra. Next base: position 44,083 of record VWZV01017141.1, on the reverse strand, counting down.
AGCAACTACTGCAGCCAACTATACAGAAGATATGTACAAAAAGATGAAAAGAACATCAAATACAATGCTAAGGATTTAAAATAAAATAAAAGGGAGAACATTTTCACTGTAGCTGTTAAAAAATATAGGAAGTACCCACATGAGCACATCCATTAAAAAGGAGAGGTGGGATATGCTTACCTAGAGCAGTTAAGACAGTGCTAGTAAGTCTATAAAATGTCAACAATATTAAAAAATACATAAATAAACAGAGTACCTTAAAGAGAAAGAATAGGAAAAAAGAAAGCAAGAAGAAACTTGCCTTGAAAAATCGTAACACCTCCATTTAACATAGGGAAGTTATTACAGAAATGAGTCTTTTGCTCCATGCCATTCTACCAGTTTTCTTTAAGAAAAAGCATATATTTGGCTGTGATTTTCTTTTCTAACTCTTCCATTCTTCAATAAAGTTCAGCAACTTCCCACAGGAACAGCTCTAGTGATCATTTAATGTGCCAGCTCAGTTACAATTAAAAACAAGCACATGGGAAGCGTGGACTGCTGAAGTCTATTTATATTTATGTGATAAGAAGATAAGGCCTCCATTCTAAGGAGGAACATTTCTCTGCCAGAGGAATAAAGAGGACACTTCAGTGCTCCTCAGTTTTTGAAGTGCCCAATCCTCCTGGTGAGTTCAGAAACACCCAGGGATCCAGTCTGTTCTAGGCTAACAGTACTCCCTTGCTACTTAACTTCTTGCAGATGAAATGCTAAAATTCCCAGAGTTCTGCTGAAAATGCGTAAGGATGAATCATGGAGGGTTCCCTTAAACCAGAGCTAAATGTCCCTTTCCTCCTCAGGAAAGGCAGACAACTAAAAACTGTTACTATGCACAATTCCAGTATTATCAAGGGCTCAACTCAGAGTAAGTTACCTCTTAAATCTGATTTTAGCCCCTTTTACAACTACATTGAACACCTACATTGAATAGCTGTTTCATGAGCACTCAAGCTCTGCTGAAAAGGATTAAAGGAACACAGAAACAAGGAAAAAAAAGGATTCAAGAAAATGTTCATTTTGCCAGAGCCCACATGAAATATTCCTAATCAAGCATATCCTAAGAAGAATCTTGCAATGTAAGATGCCAAAATATGAAAGCAAGATTTTTGAAAAACTGAACCAACCTAGATATAAAGGAAAACATGAACCATAAATTTTGAACCCTATCATATTTCACAGTCCCTGAGTGGGTCACCAGTAAGCAGATACTTATCCTACATCTTACGGTGTAAAAATAAGTACCTTACCTAAAACTTGTACTGTGAAACTACAGGAAACTTTTCCCTTAAACTAACTTTGTATCTACAGGAAATAAGCACAAATCCCTCGAAATATGGACTTAATTCTAAAATAAGAAAATAAGAGCAGCTGAATCTGCAGAGTCACAAGAATTTTACACAAGTCCCTATATGTAACACAGGGTGTGCTTTATCAGTGTTATCATTCTGACTGGACGATGATATTCCCTGGTTTATTAAAAAGCAAAAAATCCCAGTTACTTGGGTCATGCAGCACATCATTAGTACTAAAAAAAAAACAAAACCAAGAACAAACAAAAATGAACAGTAACAAAAAAAAATCCTAACGCTAAAGGCTGAAATATCATTTTGCACTTTTACTTTTCATCCAAGACTGGTCATTCCAAAATGAGACAATTTTTGTCACAAAAAGATTCTATCAACTACTGCCCCTCTTTTAACATAGGGTCAACTCTCATTTTTACAGATACAAGTGAATTACCCCATTTCAGTTACGATGTCCGTCTCAAACATTATGAAATGAGTCCTTTGAAATCACTCTCAGGCACAGTAGGATTCTGCAGACAATCTTTTGATTAGGAACTTACTATCTAGCTTTTTCAATTTAAAACTTTGCCACTGAAATTCTTACACATATGGAATTGTATAAAGACAATAAAGGACATAAAAACTTCTTTTTTCCCTGCATGTGAAACACGCACGAGCATCCAGAAAATGCATGTCTGGACTCAAAGAACAGGACAGAGTGTCAACAGCAGGACAATGCCTCTTGCCTCACTCTCAACTACTTTTTGTAGTCAACCACAGCTAACTCTTAAAAGCACAAAACTGACAGACCCCATTCAGACACCCAAAACAATACTCAACAATTACTAAAAGAATGTTCAGTTACCTATTTCCCTCCTTCTGTCCTTTATTTAATTTTACTCTATCAGTTTACACTTTTGCTATGAACAGCTCTCGCCAAACCCTGGTTATGTGTATTATTTTCCTAACAGGTAATCCTTGTGATTGCATTCTTGAAAACCCTGTGAGTGGCAGATACAGCATTTACCATCCTCCCCAGAGGAGGGGACATGTATACCCCAAAGCTATACACAGCTTTTCAAATCAATCACCATCAGCTATAGTGCTTGATGAAAATAAAATGTTAACCTGAAATAGCTCTGAAAAGTAAAACACCACCTTTCTAAAAGAATTGCAACCACCAAACAGTAAGAATCCTCCTCAGCTCAGGCTTGCTTCAGAATCTGTCTATAAACCTCAGGTACCTCGTGCAGAGCTGACCCTCAATGAGTTCACACACTGGGAGTCCACTGGTTTCCTCTTACAGGGTTTAGTCACCCAGAACTACCCACTTTGCAGTATGTATGGTTATTTTAACCCTGACAGACTTCATTATGTGCCCCCTAAGAGTCTGCCTTCCTCTCGTACTATGACAGAGCCATGGGCCATGTCAGAAGCAGGACATGGACATTTGGAACATTTGTTCCTCATTCCCCCCTGTTTAAGATTCCTTGGTATCACACAGAGAATAAAAACCAAATTTGACTTAATTACCACGTATGTGGTTTCAGGATCTTTTTTTAAATCTACTTAATTTCATAGGATGTCGGCAAAACTTAGTTTCAGTAGTAAGATAAGACAATCTCTCTTTGTACCCAGAATCTACATACTTGACCTAAACAAACAACGAATGTGACAATGGAGACGAAAAATGTCTAGACTGAGTGACAACCACCCACTTGTCACCTTTACCACATGTCCTCACAAATCATGCAGTCACTGAGAATGGCTTTTATGATCTGCTCTAACAAACCTATTTTATGACACCTTAAAACTTAAGAGGCCTTCAAAGTGATACAAACATGGAGCAGTTTGAGTATTTTAGTGCTTGAGTAAGAAGAAAGTGAACTACATACTAACACCATCTAGTGGCACCTTGCAAGGCTAAATGTGACTAACACAAATTTTTGGCTTACTGAACTTAAAAACAGCAACCTTTAATTTGACAACATACCCTGAAAAGAAAATTTTAATACAAACCAAAATTCCCTATTGGTCTGTGTAAAACAATATGTGTTTTCTTAAAAACAATTATTTTAAAATTAAATTTTAAACAAGCACTAGTATTTTTTAGCGTTTATCTGATGTGAAAACTAACAGTAAAATAGAAAATCAGCTGAAGAACTGCGCAAGAGAAGCTTGGAAAGAGCACATCTCTTGACTCAAATCTGACTGCTTGCAGGAAAAAATTAATCTTCATTAAACACCTAAGAGATATATGGGCGTTGCAGAAACAGCTTATATATAGTGCAGGTTTTACCCACCATGGTGTTTTAACCCAGCAAGATAAAAACTGCTCTGCCATAAAATTAAAGACATCAAAAGGTGAGAAAATTCCAAGGTTGAGCCAACAGAATTGACTTTGCTGGGTGAACAGTGGCTGGATGGCCAGGTTCAGAGAGTGGTGGGCAATGGAATTGCATCCAGCTGGTGGCCAGTCACCAGGTGTGCTCCCCAGGGCTCAGGGTAGGGGTCACTCCTGCTTGGTATCTTCATCAACAGCCTGGACAAGGGCACTGAGGGCTGAGGTTCAACAAGGCCAAGTGCCAAGTTCTGCTCTTGGGTCACAACAACCCCCCCAGGCTGGGGGAGGAGGGGCTGGAAAGTGACCCGTGGAAAAGGAGTGCACCACCCTGGAGTGGCGGTCAACAGCTGGATGAACATGAGCCAGAGCGCCAAGGAGGCCAATGGCACCTGGCCTGTATCTGCAATAGTGTGGCCAGCAGGACCTGGACAGTGACTGTCCCCCTGTTCTGGGCACTGGTGAGGCCACACCTCAAATCCTCTGTCCAGTTTGGAGCCCCTCAGGACAAGCAGGACACTGAGAGGCTGGAGCATGTTCAGAGACAAACAATGGAGCTGGGGAAGGGTCTGAAGCAGAGATCTAATGAGGAGCAGCTGAGGGAGCTGGGGGTGTTTAGCCTGGAAGAAAAGATGCTCGGGGAACTCATTGCCTTCTACAAACTACCTGGAATGCAGCTGTAGTGAGGTGAGGTGCCCACGGCCTCTGCTTCCAAGCAACAAGTCTTGACAGGACAAACAAAATGGCCTCAAGTTGCAACAGGAGAGATAGAGACTGGGTATTTTGAAAATTTTCTTTGGGACAGGATTGTCAGACATTGGCACAGGCTGCCCAGGGAGTGGTGGAGTCACCATGCCTGGAGGTCTTTAAAACACATGCAGATGTGTTGCAGGGGGACACGGTTCAGAGGCGGCCTTGGCAGTGCTGAGTAAATGGTTGGACTAGGTTATCTTAAAGGTCTTTTCCAACTTCCATGGTTCTGTAATAGCCAAAAAAAATGTGGAAGTGAGAGCAGCAAAATGTCACTCAAGTCTTTTGTTTTTGTTTTAAGGCCTCAGGCAGATGCTGCTCTCTGTTTCCTCCAGAGATTTGTACTGAAAGTACCAAAGAGACAATCAAAGAAGCCTGAAGCATGTCTTCCTTTTAACACAGAATGAAGTGTGACACACAAAAGCAATACAAGCATAGATTTAAGACAGAAAAATCATCAAATAGTCCTCTAAGAAATTTTATTAACAGCTCCACATCCTCATCTGGAAATGTAATGCAGCAGTGAAGTGATGTGAAGCCCACTGTCCCATCAAATATTCAATGTGAAAGACAGTTACAGAAATCCTTTAGATCTTGAACCCTGTGCAAATCTTAAAATACTGAGAGCAAGTGAAAAAACCCAGTGGATTCTCATCAAGCTCAAAAACCCTTCCAAGAGTATGACACAAAAAGGTCTTTTAACAATTGAGTGTTTGTTTAGAACACTGTGCAAAGTGAAAATTTTCAGACAAACAGTCAAAAACATGGCCCTGGTATATTTTATAATAAAACTATTGACCGCTATCCTCTGCTCCACATACACACAATTTATAAAGAACACTTATGTTCTAAGCTTCTTTTTTTGTACAGAAATTTCACATAACCGTTTAAACCACCTGAAATTAAACCATCCAAAATTTCTCATCTTCAGGATTCTGTTAAACAGCTCTAAGTAGAAGCAAGTCAAATTCTACCAGTTAGTACCAGTTACAAGCAACAAAAAAACCCCTTATATCTAAATATCACACTTATTTGAAACAGTCATCTCTTCCTTGACTCATTCAAGCTATTTAATTCACTCTAGTTGTTCAGGACTCGTCAGTAAGACAAGACAGCCCAGCAGGAATCAGCACAATCCTGTCCATGCTGCAAAGTTCTCTCTTATATTTTATAAATTACTGCTACTACCCTGCACCTCAGAGCATAGCACACGAAAATGCTTCCCAATAACAATACCTCCTTTCAAATTCCTGAAAGACCTTAACCACCACAGAGAAATTCCCTACAGAGCTGGAATTGTAAGTACAAAGAAACACATACACATTGTTGAATATAGGAGTTTCTCACAACCAAACAACTTTACAAAAGAACAATCAGAAAGTGTTTGAATTTTGGGTTTAGGCTGCATCATAATAAAAGAGCTACTCAATTAACATTCTGGGTTGGTTTTTTTTTTAGTACTGTTTTAAATTTTACATTAATGATTACTAAAAAAATGCCCTTGAACTAATGAACACTATCTTATAAATGACTTTAAATGTTTTTATATTAGTATTTTTGACAAAGCAGTCACCATGTATAATCAAAATAAATACTGCTAAAACTGTTCTGACATAGAACATTTAAAAATGAGACTACCATTTGAGTACAACAATAAGAATTATTTCAGTACAGTATTTATTATGTTTTCGTAACTGTGGCACAAATAAATCCATGTTTTTCTCAAATCATTCATTCATTAACTGCATTTTCTACTTCCAGGAATTTTGCTTAGAGAACAGCAATTCAAGGAGGCAAATGATTAAAGCACATCTCCATTTGTGCCACTGTGAGCTGTCCTCCAAGTCACAGACCGAACACGGTCAACGCATGTGACCCTTCTGCAAAATAAAGATCCCTGAGGAAAACACAGATGATGTCAATCCACGAGCTCACTAAACAGCAGTCAATTAGAACTCAAGTCAGCTAGAACTCAAACCTTAAAACATCACTATCTGCACTCCTTACTGCTTATGGAAACCAGCCATGAAATAAAAAATAAACTCCAACTATCGGTGGAACATGTGTTTCTTTCAAGACCAGAGCACAATAATCTGGTGAAAAACCCATCTGTCCTGAGGAATTCAGTAGCAAACAGTTCACAGTTTCACACCAAGAGTCCTAACTGGATTCAGAACGCTCCGAGCACCCAAAGGCCTCCATGACAACCCATCCACCTCCTCCATCAAAACCCCAAGGCTGAGGTTTCACATTCTGGGGCAACTGTGTGGCATTTTTGTGTGGGGTTATTTTTCAGTTGGATCAGTTCCTCACACAGCTGCAGGCTCAGCTGCGCCAGCACAAACAAAGCAACCCGCAGACACGAGGGTGCCACTCAGGGCATGCCCAGGCAACAAAAGGTTTGGGAACCTCCAAAACAATCCAACAGCCGGGGAATAGCTGCCTAATCAAAAAAGAAAGGAGGAAGACTCAGATTAGAGTTAAGAAAATTCTACTGAGGAAATGAAATAGTTTTCACCAGGAGGAGTAAACGTTCCCATTTTAGGAAATCCCAAAGCCAAATTTTGATCAGTCTCAACCAATGCAATGAAAGCTGAGCATAGAAAGCACTCTAAAGATGCAGGCAAAGCAGAAACCAATTCATCTGCAATGTTCACGATAAGCGTCTGAATACAAGTCAGTGTCTCACTGGATTCAAAATCTGCAAAGAGGCTGATCCCTTGAGCAGGACCTTCTTGTAACAGCAGCAGAGTGCTGAGAACACAGCAACTCCATTCCATGGCTGCAGAGAAAACCCTTTAGCTCTCAACAGCAATTCAAACTTACTGCATTTTGGAAAACTGCAACCTGTAGGGCAGCTTCAAATCTTTTAAAGGCTAGCAATGGCACTGGTACTCCAGTCTAAGCTCAGATATAATACTGAGAAGAAAGAACCTCATCCATTCCCATCCCATCCATTCCACCCCATCCTCATCTAAGAACCTCATTTCTGATATGAATTCAAAACTTTTCTTGGAGACAAGCACTTCCATTTAAGGAAGAAAAATAAAGTATATTGATTTTGGATTCAGTGGCTAGGAGTGACAGAAAACATACTGCACTTCGAGGGAATTTACAATACTTAAGAGATTTCATTAAAAAAAATAAAGTTAAATGGACTTCAGTATCAGACATCAGCTGACTGCACATTCAGGCAGCCTGCCCCTCACTGATACCCTCTGAGCACATGCAGCAAGGGCAGGATTAGCACCAATAATGTGAGTTTCAATGATGCAACCCACCCTGACTTTTTCTCAAGATCCCTCTTATGGTGTGTAAGTCCTAATTTGTACAAAGAAATTACCTACAGTCTCAGTAAATTCAGAAGAAGGTATTAGCCACATCAAAACACTAAAAACATGCAACAAAATGCACCCAGCTGCATTGATCCCTTGGCAGTGATCCTTCACTGCCAATGTGTTTGTGACAAAATGAGACAGCTCTAAAGAGAAGAAGCTACCAACATGAAACCCAGATCTCTGTCATCCCAGCACTGCTTCATCTCAACCACTGATCCCAGTTCCACAGTCAGCTCACAATTTGTTCTGCTCTGCACAAACTTCATAGCAAGAATTTTTAAACAAAGAACACTATCACTTCTGCCTTTATAAAAAACCACTTCATACATTATATACAAAGGTGCACGCATTTATTGAAGATATTTAATTAAGTAACAAGCTTTTAAAGGAAAAAGAAACTGCAGCATTATACATGCTGCTATCTTGTGATATTTTATTAATTACATCCAATTTATTAAACACACTGACTTCATAACTTTGACTGAATTCAGACTACACAGATTTATAGTTCTGAAGACCATGCTCCTTCAGCATTTTACACTTCTGGAACTTCAGGACTTAAAATCTGGGTAAAATATACATTAGTGACATCAAAACATTCTGAACTCTCTTTACTTTCCTGTTCTAAATCATATAAAATTTACCTATAATGCAATTAGAATGCATGATAATTAAAGTAACAAAATATGTATCATGTAATGAAATTTATTTTTACTTTATAATGGAACACAAACATTTAACTTCTTTCAAATACCAGTAGTAAATTAGTTATAGAACACCTATGACTTTCTACATTGAGGGTAATAGTTTTACAGTCTTTTGTACTAGAGTTCAAAAACTGCAGTGAAGAGGAACAGATGTCCCTCACTTAATAAAAAATCCCCTTTAACTCCCCTTTTTATATCAATTAAAATTCCTCCAGTGTTTTTAACTACTAGTATACTTCTTTGAAAATACAGATGAATTTTTAATACTCTATAACTAACAAGGTTTTTTGTCTTCTTGAGGCTATTTTTACAATTGAGATGTGACTTTAAATAGGCATCTAAGAAAGCATTAAGTATTTTAATTCAGATTTTTAACGCCTTAAAGTTTCTCCTCACATTGTTGTGCTAATGCTCTTTTACAGTTTTGGAGAACTGGTATTTCCAACCATCAACTGGATTTTTTTATGCTTGTTTTTAAAACCATACACAGAGTACAAAGCAAATGCCCCATCTGTAAATCCTGCCTCTGATCCACAGCAACACCTGGTCCTGTCACTCTTAACTGTTATCAACTCAAAAGCAGAGTTAATACAGGTCAGTCCATAATCCTGGGCTGGTTTTGCTAAGTAAAATATGTCCAGAAGGTCACACTGTACTCACACTTAACTTTATTAGGCTAATGAGAAAGAATGGTATAAATTTTTTTGCAGAGAGTGTGGAAGAATTTTTTTAAAACAAAACGAAAGGACAGGATCAGACTACTCTTCACTAAATTTTAGAGACAGCATATTGCCATGTTTCCTGCAGGTTTTCCCATGCCTCTATATTTGGAAACACCAGTGGTTACATCACACTCACTGGATGGGATGAGGTACAAGACAGATGCCTCCATCACCCAAACCCTCCTGAATTTACAGACCTGCAAATTCCTCCTGAGCAGCATCAAATCTACATGTTTCTCACTTTAGAAATGAAGGTCCCAGGAAGCCAAACTCACACTGTTTAATGTCAGACAGAGAACCAGTGGACACACAGACACACTGCTATCACACAGCCCACAGCCAGCCTGAGTCACCAAGCAGTGCTTCTGAACCACCCTCAGTTATAACTCATCTCCCTGCTTCTGCATCCCAAGGAAACTCTAAACCAGCATCTTTTTGTGTGTTTGGAAAAAAGGCATGGGGGGCTGGGAGTACACATTTTCAGGGTGGGGGTGCTGTTTGTTTCCCTACACAAACAGATCTGCATTTGTTTAGATCTGCATCTTAAAATTAAGAAGCAAAGACAATGAAAAAAGACATTCCATGGGGAAAAAAAAGGAAATATTCTGACCTGTTCTACCCAGCTCTCACCCACACCCCACAGTCACTGAAAGGCAGGCAGCCACCAGACACTGGGCCTGCCAGCCAACTTCATATTCATATGTTAGCCAGGAGTGTTATGGTTGGGGTTTTGTTTTTTATTTAAAAAAAAGAACAAGAAGTAAGAATAAAGTTGTTTTTGTGAAGACATCGCCAGCCTTAATTCTTTTATAGGCCCTGAAATAAAGTATAAACCAAGAAAACAGAGACTTAACCCAAAGTTTTTCATTCTGTTGTGTCACCTACACTGAAGAACAATTCCCCAAAGACACTTATGAGAAGAACTAAAAATTCTTACCTTTTGGATAATCTTCCAATAAGAGGTTGAAGTGACCTAACTGACAAAAGAAATCAGACTCGACCTTTCCTTCAGCTTTCAAAATTAGCGATTCATAGCAGCGAACAGCCTGGGAAAAAGAAATACAAGGTTTTCATAATTCTGTATTTTACTAAAGCAAATAATACATCTTCTGAGAAATAATAAAGTTTTTTATTAGCTTGAAACACTTGGTCTACAAACACTCTCACTAATGAAGTCAGCATCACTTTTCAAAGAAGAAATATAATATTAAAGACAAAACAGGTTTGGAAGCTCACTGATTCTAATGCAAATTGACAACAAATGAACAACAGAATTTTTCTCTGGTTTATCTGTGGACATTCAACTTCCCCAACACAAAACAACCCTCTAACTTACACAACAATTTTTAATTTTAAAATCAATGAAACATGAAACGATTCATTCCTTCCAATCTGCAAGAAAAAAACCTGATTTTTTTCTCATTGTGTTGCTTTTTTTCCCTAAAGAAGTAATTTTTCATTTAATAGTTATTTTACTCATTTTTGCTGAACCAAAGAACACACTACCTCAACATGTTTCCTTATGCAGCTTATATATCTTCATATGTGATTCCCAAGATCCGAATCTTTTCGCATCTATCATGTTGTAAAATAATTTACTTCCTTCTACTGTACACTAAGAAAAGCTGAAGTCAGAAATGTAAATCCAATTAGAAATTAATTTCAGTTTGAGAAAACCTGCCCCAGAAGTTTTTAAGTGACACACACAGAAGCAAAGAATGTTCTGTGCTATGAACACACATTTTTAACTGAACTGACACCTTCTATTCACTGTAATTGCCATGATCTTCTACCTGTTACATCCTTAGTTCATGACCCTATCTACCTCCTGATCCTGTTCACACTTTGGGAATAAGTAAATAAGTAAATAAATAAATAAAATCACTTTCCCAACTTTCTGAACTTACTAGCCATCGAATTGAAGCAGTTGAACAAACTTATATGCACAGTTCTCAAAAGCCAGACAGACTTGCAACAAATTCTAATTCCAGCTGGTTAATCCACGACTGTCACCTATTTATGGTGTATGTTTCAAATTTGGTTGCAATTATGAACTCCTTGATCTTATTACATGACAGTAATCAAAGACTGTGAGGCCTTCCAACTCAGCATATTCTGTGATTCTGTGAAATGAGGAGCTTTCGTAAGAGATTTTATTAAAACTCAATATTCAAAGGGAGAGGGGGGATCAAGCTGAATATTTAAATCAGTAGCCTTGCCCATGTTTATAATTTGCTTTGAGTACACTTTCATTAATCATCAATATGAGAAATGCCAAAAAAAAAA
>VWZV01017141.1:880-32593 GCA_013397155.1 Irena cyanogastra | reverse complement strand
AAAAAAGAGGAAATGTTAGGAAATAGTTAAAACATATCTGTGGAGAACCTGATCTAATTAGATCCACTGATCTAATCTGTTCTGAGTGGGTAACAGTTTGTATCCCAAGACTGAGGTGTATCACATACTTTCACCTAGTTCCAAGTCCAGAAAAGCCTTGTTTTATGGCTGTTTTCAGAGGCAAAGCTCTGACGAATCAAAACAAAGCTATGCTGCTACAGAACTTCGGGTGGTATTAAAATGATTTAATAAAACATTTAATACGTTTACATAAAATTAAAGTACATATTTCAAACTGTAGCTATTTGGCCATGTTCTGAAGATACCAAATTTAGATGTGTATTTGCAAGCTTTGCCCTAGCAAGCTGCAGTGAAAGGACTGCAATTTCTTTTCACCATGGGTCAAAGCTACTCCTTTAATCTCATTCCCATCACTGTGAACACCTCTTGCAGCCAGTCAATTCTCCATCTAAAGAATACCAGCCTTAAAATCAGAAGCAAAGCACACAAGTTTTAAGTACATTTCTTAAGATTACTATTTGTACATGTACTGACTCAACATCAGGTTCACCAGCTGAACCCATCTGCAAATATCTTAGTGCAGAACACTGTTTTTGGCACTGTGCTTCCTCTCTCCACTTTTCGGTCTCATCTCTTGATTTGTACAAATGATAACAAAATTTTTGATGGTGCCCCTAATGTTACTGTTAGTAACAGGCTGGTTTGCAGACAGGCTTCCCTTTTTCTGATGATTTGCAATACCTGCTACAGCTGCTGAAAAAAATAAGTCATATTTTGATATTTTCTTAATTTGGTATTTTGGCTTCTGCAATTCAGAGCATACAGAAACTGCCATAACAGGTAGCCTACAATAAATACTGGAGAGGAAGCTAGGGTAGTTCATTTCCTGAATTAGGCTACAGGTGTTTAAAGAGAACTTGACTTTATGAACAAATGTAACAGGACTTCTCTGTACAGATGTTCAGGGAAATTAGAAATCACACGCACTTTAATGTTTAAGTGTTTGGGGACCCACAATGTTCCCACAGCCTCTTTTTAAGTAAATCCTCATTAACAGACATATCACACATATCTGAAGCACTATCTGTAGTAAGGATGTAAAAACCTGTGCCCAAGCCGTTCACAGAGCAATTCTCAACAAGGTGGATTTTCCCTTTATGTTAGAACACAAACTGAAGATACTTCTAAGCCATCTCACTGATGCCAGCACTAAGACACCAGAACTTCCCCTTTCAGCCACAGTTAACTGTAAATTATCTGTTCCTGTAAGAGCAATTCAATTACACCATTAAAGAAAACCCTCTCTGCTGACCTCTAACCAGTTTGCAACATCATCAGCAACACACTCATACTTATGCAAACTTAACTTGGGAAGGCTGTTTTAAATGATTTCTTCCAATTCTTCCAGCACATTCTAACAAAATGAAACAGAAAGTAAAAGCAAGCATTACTTCCTGGGCAGAACACCAAGTCAGCCCCTGGGTCAGCAGGTTGGTCACTGTATGGCTCTTGCTCTTCCCAGTAGTCAGGGCAGAGTCACCACGCAAAGACTTACCCAACTCTGCCTTTAGTCAAGAAACTTTCTCCTCCACCAGACCCATCCACAAAGATCTTTAGAAAGTAACAAGCACTTTTCTGCACAGGTAAGAATTTGTCTCTGTTGAATGAATGGATGCAAAAGGGAGGTCACAACCGCATGTATCTGTATATGTTTTCTTTGAAGGAACAATCAAAAGATCTCATTTAGTGGTTCTTTATCTGCAAAGGCCACCTATGGCACCACTTGTGCAAACTATTTAAATTATCCTGAGACACTAAGAATTCTAAGGAAGTTAAAAACCCCTGAGGTTTTTAAGCATTGTTATTTCTCCACACTGTATGGATCTCTAAGTGCATTCAATGGAGTCAGCCTTGAGAATTGCCAGTATTGACAAATTAACAAGAAAGAGAAAGACCCTGAAATGAAAAGGAAGATTGCTACACAACATCATACACTTCCTTCCCTTTGTTCAAGGCTACAAGAACATAAAAGAGAAACCTGAAGAATTTAGGAACTTGGCAAAATAATCACCCACAGCTGCTTCACAGTGTGGCAACCAGAGCAGAAGCAAGAAACCAAGGCAGGAATGGCTGCAGGAAAAGAAACTGGCTTATATGACACTGAAAAAGTAACAATATCCATGTTGTTTGCCACCTTCAACTGAACTAATACGCTATTGTCACACAAATTTCCTCTCATTACATCATAGTTCATGACTGGGGTTATCTTGATTGCACAGATTCAATTATCAATTCTTAGAATACCTTTAAATATAGTACAGTGAAGAAAAAGGAACAGTGTATTTACCAACTCACAAAAAGCTAGCAAAATCTGTTCACAAAAGGAAAACATAATTCTAGAATCACCTTTAGAATGTACTACCAGACCCCTGTGTGTTCCCTCATTCCAATGGATAAGGAACTGGATTCTCATTTCAATGAATAAGGAATTGGATTCTTTTTTTCCCTCTGTTTTAAAACCATTCCTTCCCCACATTCACAAAAAAACCAATCAAACAAAACCAACCCCATAAACCAAATGTCACTTTTGGCCGTTATTAATATGATGTCATGTCATGAAAGAAAGACCCTAGAATCAAGAATATAGCATAACAAAAGAAATAAATACACCCAACCCAAACAAATCTAACTGATAAATCCAACAGATGAAACCAGAATTCTATATATTGTATACAGGAATAATCGAAACATTACAGCTCTGTTTTATAAATAAAAAGGACAGTGTTATTTCTACTTCAATTAATAATAAGAAAAAAGCTTTACCATGATCATTGGTTGCAATTGTTTGCATTTTACAGCACAAACTCAAACTACTGTTAAAAAATTGTATTAAAAAAAAGGAAAAAAAAAAATCAATACAGCTTGTTCATATTGTTTCTGAAGAAGATAATGGGATGTTACCCTTTCTGAATCATGACAAGCATGACTGACCAAAATGAAACTAAGCAGGGCTGAACAGCCAAACGTGACAAAATATCCACTATTAATTCTTTAATATATTAATGATAAGAAAACTGAGGAGTACACTGAGTCAGCAATTTTTACTTAAAACAGAAAAAAACCCTGGCAACTACAGAGAAGCAAAAAGCCAGCAATCTGAATCCTTAACATGGCAACAATCAGGCAGTAATATCCAGTGAAAGAAATTATTTGAATTTTACTCGGTAATAAATTAACTGCACAAGAAAAACACAACACTTCAATGCAGACAACATAGTGTAAAATCATAACTTCAAAGCTTCAAAAAGTCTCTAAACCCTTCAATTTCACAACATGAAACACTATTGTATACGTAGATAAGCTGGGGGAGGGTGACAAAACCGAACAGTTGCTGCTCCTTTTTCTTGTGCCTCCAATGACCCAACTAGATGGGCTTTGTGAGCAGGTAATGAGAACAGAGATTCCACATGAAAATTGGAGAGGGAGACATCAGCAGATTCTTGACAAACAAAATACACACTATAGTAATGGTTAGGAACAGAATGTTAATTAGCTCATATTTTATCCTTCTGGAAAAACAAAGTAACCACGTGACAGTATTGGCCACTGAGGCAACAACCACACATCTACCACTGCCAGTCTGAGGGGCATCTACAGATCAGGAAGGCACAAATGTGTGTGTGCTGGGCTCCTTCTGCCTCCCTCAGCACCACTGAGCAGGCTCTGAAAGGCTCATTTTCCCATCCCTTCCTCCTTGCTACAATTCACCAAAACGCATACACAATCTGCTAACAACAATGACAACAATTTGCTACCGCCCAGAGAACCTCCTGGTGAAGTTCCAGCTCCTGCTCTGCAGCAACAGGGGTGGGAACAGGGCTTGCTTCAGCTAAGCAAAGAGAAAAAACGACAAGCCTGAATTCCTCAGAAGCTAAAACTATTTTTCCCCCATCAATGACTGGCTGGATACACATCACCTTCTGAGCTGTAGATGATTTACAAGAACATCTCATTTACTTCTGCAGAGAAAAGCACACCATTCTTATTTGACTGAAGATAACCTAGATTAATGCAGCAGATCCTCCACTGAAGGCTCTCATATTATGTACTGGCACAATATCCTTAACTTCCTTTACTTTCTTATTCAATATCAATTCCCACTACAGCCTTCAAAGCTGCTTTATATGCTCTGTCTTTGCAATGCTCATATTCTGTTATAAAATTTCTCTCTCAATTTCGCACGTTTACTCTCCTTGTATCTCATGTATGGACTATACTATTTCAAAACCTCAGTAAGAGTGCTGAAAGTACAGCCTGCTGGACACAAATATGCTCAGACCCCAAAACATTCCAGCCTCAAGAAGCAAAAACATGAACTGGCCTCTTCAGTAACTCTGTCCTCACAAAATTTCTATGGCATATTGGAATGCTGTGAGCTTATTCTAGTCTGCCAGTAACACTTAGGACCAAAGTTCTTTATCATTTCAGGGACAATTAGTATAGAACAATAGAAACTGATCCTCCTCAAACATATCTCAAGAAATCTATCATCAATTTTGGCTAATTTATTTTCTTATGACTAATGCTTCATGAAACAGGATACAAGAATAAACAGGGCAGGCAATAAAGAAAAGCAGCTGCACACATGAGCACGTACAGCCTGATGGTCACAATTTAGATGAATTGTCTTTAAAAGCCACTACTGTAGTCTTAGACTTTTGTGCTTCCAGACTATACTGAAGATGTAACAAATATTTTTTGTTCAGATGATGTCTATGGTAGATGAGACATGACATAGTAAGCAGCAGAAGTAAGGTCAAGGTTGCTAAGTTTACAAGGGAAAACTCAATTATCATTGAAAACCGAGGGATATTGCTTCATAAAAAGCACAGATCTGCAGAACAGAATACATGCAAATCAATGATTAAATGGAGGAAAGTGACATTTTAGCAGAGAGTAAAAACTTGCCTCCCCTGAATACAGAGCACTTGCAAGACATTGTTGACAAGTATTCTCTGTCAGACAGATGCAAACTCAATAGTTTACATATTAAAAATAGTTTACATACATAAAATACAGAAAGCTTAGTCCTTTGCAGCTGACAGTGTCCATAGCCAACTGCATTTTATGATAAATTTGTTGACTGGAGCTTATGTAGTGAATCACTCTGCATTAATTCTGAGTCCACCTGGAGGATGCAATCCTCTCGTTATTTCTTTTAAATACAGTCAAATAAATCTACAAATATCAGTGTCTATGTACACA
Organism: Irena cyanogastra; assembly: GCA_013397155.1. NCBI lineage: Eukaryota > Metazoa > Chordata > Aves > Passeriformes > Irenidae > Irena > Irena cyanogastra. Next base: position 27,307 of record VWZV01017141.1, on the reverse strand, counting down.
CACACACACACACCTACATCATTTCTAGAAATTCTAAATTATTAGCAAACAGAATCAACTCTATTCTGTCCCTGAAAATATTTCATAATCAGGTAACCCAGGAGATTATGGCAAATTTTATATGGAATTTCATCATTCAAAATACTTTACAGTTAATCTTTACAAAAAAACCCAAACAAACAAACACAAGCAATTTTCTTTCTTTTTTTTTTCAAGTGGCAGTAGATTTTTCATAGTCAATTGGAACATTGTTTCTATCTGAGACTACAGGAACATCTTTTTGGCTATTTTTACCACAGTAAGTCTGTTTCAAGTAGAATTACAGCACCTTAATTCAGGCAATTGTTCAAGCTCATGAACAGTTCACCACACAGTAAAATTTAAGACCACTAAATCTGATTTTATTCTAGCAATTCTCACCTATACCAACACAGAACATCACAAATGAAGTGTGGGATGTCATATTTCAGAACATTTGGATAGCTAACACAGATAGACAAGCTTATCTTTTTTAATATGTTCAACCAGTTTTATCTAGGAGTCTGTGGGGTTCCACACAGATTTTAAGTAAGATATGATAAAACAAATAAGTAGCTGGTTTTGTTTTCATTGGGTAAATTATTTTGGAAATATAATTAAGATAACACAGAAAAATACAACCAAACACAGAAACCCACCCACAAAAAAAAGCCAGAATTTGCATTAATAGCTGCCTGTTTTACCTAAGGAAAAAGGATCAGAATAGCTTATTTATGCAAATATCTCTGAATACAGACAGAAGTTTTGGGAAATGTAACACAATCAGGCACCAAGCATAAGAATGACAGTGAAACAAAGAATAAAGACTTGGAAAAAAGAGAGAACAATGTACATACGTATGCACAAGACAATGGCTACCCAGACTGACAAAACAAATATGTATCTGTGAAAATAACTAGTTTCAGACTAAACAAAATTATTTTGCTGTGTTGTCTGAATACAAGGCAATACATAAAGGCAACAGTAAAAAAATATTTAAAAGCTACCACCAATTGCTCTGCTAAACCTCCCCAGTCTAAACTTCAGTCCCAAAAGGGTTCAAGCACCAGAAGTGGCCTGGTACTCAGAAATAATATTGCTGGTAGCTTAGTATAGAAATACAAGGGAAAGATGATTTATTTTAGAAGAATGGAAGTGAAAATGGGTCAGGAGCTGTGTCATAAAGAAAGTGTAAAATTGATGCTAATGGGGTGGGAAGTGTGGAATTTTCAGCACCACAGGAGACACAGAGTTGGTAAAAGCACATTAAGACTCAAAGAATAAAAAAAAAAAATCCAAACGGAATGAACCTGGTTTTAAATACTGAAATATCACTATTTCAAGGAGTCTCACAATGCTGGTACTTTTAAAGTTACCACAGCTAGTGCAGCAGAAGGATCCACCCCAATGATTTTCCATCACATCACTGAAATCTCCCATATAGGTACAATCCACGTATCACGTTCCTTTTTCCACAGCCTTTCATATTTTCTCCTCTGTGGCTGCTTAATTATGCTTACACAATTATGCTCACATATAAAAATGAGCAACACTGGAACATAACCAAATGTGCATGAAAACCAGTCTGCATAGAAAACGTTTTGTAGGAGAACTTTACGTGCAGAAAACACCTTGAAAAGCACCACAATAATTCCCATCAAGAGCTGTAACCTTCGTGTGCTAATGCCAGCAAACATCCAGGCTCATGCCTCACTTTTTCCTCCCTCATGTGGCAATCTGAACAAAAAGAAATTGCAATGAGGAAAGAAGAGGAATACAATTCTCTGGATACAGTCCACAGCTAATGAGCAGTGCCATCTCAAAATGGCAGAGCTGGTAAACCTTATTTCAGGAAAGAATAAATGTCTTATTTCTGCTATGTGACAGTAACAGGTAGAATAAGAATATTCATAGAGATTTCAAATTTTACATTTATGCATTACAAAGCCCAAGTCCACATTATTTTAGCTAGTAGTATGCATTTTCATCATAATGTGCACTAAACACCAACACTAAAATGACAATACACCCAAAACATTGCTTGGGAAGTGGCCAGCAGAGTCTTCTGATAAGTAAAACCTGATAGTGAATTGTTACAGGCAAAACACCCTAAAGACTCCTGCAGCTGCAGGGTGAACAGCTGTGCAGGTTGTCACCACAGACTGTTTTCATTAACATTTCCCTGGAGCTGGATGTAAGATCTCCTTCTTGACTAATGCTTCCCAAGCTCTATCAAATTTGACATCCAATATACAGATGGACATTAAAAAATACCAAGTGGGAAAACATTTATGTGTGAAGCTTAATGCCAATTATCTATCTTGTATGTATTTTCAGGGACACTACTAAACTAGAAAACAGAGACAGCTTCAAAGGATGAAGTTCCTGGTAAGTACAGCAGGTGACAAACCAATTCTATTATAGGAGGGAAATGGGATGCACAAAGAATTCACCAGAAACTCCAGCACATTAAAACTGTATCTACTAATGACTTAAATCTAGAAAGATCAAGATGCAAGGCTTCACTTTATTTAAAACAAAGACTTAAATTTTATTTGTCCATACTCATCACAAGTGCCATAGGTATCAGATTCCAGACTCAACCTCACTTTTAAGCCAAAAGTGACCACGACGATTCTCTGCAGGACAGAGGCAGAATGACAGACACTAAGCTTCCACCTACACATAGAGAACTCTGTTCCAGCCATCCTTTCCCCATCCACAACCACAGCATGACCTTGGGTAGAAAAAGACAACTTTGTGATTAAAAACAAACAGCTGGATCAAGAAAAATTCAATCCTTTAGCAGTGGGTACTGACTGAGGTGTTTGGGCACACCACCATCTGTCTTGGCAGAACACTACAAACACAGCACTTAGACTCAATTATGAGTTCTCAGTTCCATCATGAGGATGATGTTCCTTCCAATAGAAGGTTCTGCAAGGAATCTTTTATACAATGTCAGCTGGGTAAAGTACAATATCCCCTTCTGTTGGGCTTACCTTTCACTCACCACATACCTTGACCCATAGAATTTTATGAGTTTATTGAAAAACTGCCTTTAAAATGAGTCACTACACTTTAGGAAAAGCAATTACACATCCTGAACATACTTGTTTCTAAAGATCAACCTTGTGCACTTCTCTTAATTCGAAGTTTACACACAATTCACAAACCTTACACTGTTCATTACATGTACCAGTCCCAAAGAGAAAATAGCTAATGGCCATTTGTCTCTTTAAAATGTCTATTTGTAGGTTAAAAAATTGCACAGTGTGGATTCCACAGTACGGAACCCAAATCTGTAACCCAGCATCTATGTTGTGTTGCACCCATACCACCTTTCAGAGTGACCAAATCAGCACCTCTAAGCACTAACACTGCTCGTCTCTCAGAACCAGGGAGAAAATCCAAAAAATTTTACAACAACAATCAAACCGTTAAAAAGCATTTTATAAACCCACTGAGGTGTGAAATCCATGACCAGAAATTTGAAACGGGACAGATCCTCCCAAAAGAGTATCAGCATTGAACATCAGGAAGTTCTGTTGGCACCACTCATAAACCAGGATGTGAATGTGGCTTATACACCAAACACCTCTGAAGAGTCCCTTATAATACATTACTGTAATGTTTGCACTCAAAATTAAATAATGCTAGAAAAAAACTGAATTCTATACCTCAGGTATTTGTTGAGAAGATTTTGTTTTGATGAACATGCCATATTCCACAGGACTCACTCCACTCAACTCCAGAAGGTGTTTACCTAAGTTGTCTCTTCAGCTAAAGCTGTCATGACTTGGGCCTTTGGATGAACAATCAATTCTGACATTATTTACAGTGGCAGGCATCAATTTTACTTACATATTAATGCCAAACCTTAGAATGAACTTCAACAGTTTTACGGGCAATATAGTTTCCAAAATGCAACTAACCTGATACTGCAAAAAATGCACCAAAATTGTGACCCAAAGCCATGAAGTCACTAAGAAGTTTCCATCAAAAGGACAGTTCTTTAACACTAAAATGTTGACCGTCTTCCTTTTTAAGGTTTTGGATCAACAAGACACACCCTTGTCTCCCATGTCACTGTCACTAATGCAATGTATCTTTGTTTACAGGATAAATTCACCTTCAAAGCACTCAATGGCTTCATCACAGATCTCTGAATTGACAGAATACACCAGTGTGTCATCCACAGCTAACAAGAACTCTTCACAATGCAGGAAAAGCTCATTTCCACAGAAGACTGGACTTGTTCAAGTACTGGTCCCACAGAGTTGAATTCATCATTATTAGAAAATATACGTGGAAAGGTACACACACATTTCATTCACCTTCCATAATATACATAAGCACTCCACTATACACTGAAATATCCCTGCCGAAACGTTGTGTCACCACGAACAAGCAATTCTCCCAGAGAGAAAACAAGGAAAACAGCAGAACAACCCAAAAATCTCTGAATCAAGAACGGCAGAGTCAGACACTGAACTGAGTTCTACAGAGTATGCTGGGCACAACCACAGGAGTGGCAAATAAAAGCTCAGACAAAATAAAGGAGTGAGAGGGAACACCAAGTAAGAGATGAAGCTTTTGTCACAGGGGAATGCCAGAGAAGGAAAGCAGATCACAATTTACTCAAGCCCTGAAGGACAGCACCTTCTCCACTGTTACCATCTCATTCCCATTCCAACAGGTTGCACAACATCCTCCCACCATCACCCACCCAACACAAAGCATCTCCATGTAATAATCACTTCAATCATGCCAGTCACTAAGGGAAAAGTCATTACCCTCTGCAGGGAATGTCTGGGGAGGACGAAAAAATACAAAGGTGAGAAAGTTTAAGAACAGCTGTAAATGCACAAAATTGAAATTAAACACATTTTGAAATAATCATAAAAGGAGAAGGGTAGTGTGCAAGTCAGTCCCAAATGTCAATCTTTTTAAGCCCTTTAAAATAAAGTGTCAACTGTAGTACAAAAGGCTCTTTCTTCATCGCTTTCTGCAGTAACAGATTTTCTAACATCCAAAAAAAGCAAACCTCATCATTGTGAACCACCTGTGGCCTGTCCTGTGAAAGCAACAGGAGGTGGGTAACCCTCATGCTTAAGTCTGGAAACATAAATAACACTTGCACATGAAGAAGAGAATACTGATGTTGTCTTTAGGCCACAGATGGAGAACTGGCATCTCCTGAGAGGCATGCGGCTCACAGGGAAAAACTCCTGACTGCAAGGCCTGAGCTGCTGTCCAATGCATGGAAAGCACTCCACAAACTCCAGTATGCTGAAAATATACTTCAAACTTCTTTTGTTGTGAGATAGCTTGAAAAATTCCCAAGTCTTTGTGGAACATCAAAACAAAGTTTGAAGCTCACGCTGATTTTATTTCCTGTGTTCCCAGGTGTGGGGACGTGGCTGCTCATGTCATGCCAGTCCCTCTCACACAAAGCAGCACAACCCCAACTTCATCCTCCTTTCTGCCATAACTGCACAACATGCAGCAGGAGTAAATAAATTTGTCAAAATTTATTCTTCCTGTGCAGCAACGGCATGAGATTAGAGACTCTGGGTCAGTCTCCTGCCCTTGTTTCACATTCAATAGTTCAATGTGCTTTCATTTTTCTTGTGAGTCAGGCCAACCTCTACCTAAAATCCATTTTCACACGTATTTTATAGCGTCTAAGCAGCACAAAATTCAACATAAAAGGAGAACTGCTGGAATATTAACTACATATATTGGTGGTAGCCTATTGTGCCATAATTACTCTCATAATTTGCCATGATAAGATATTGGCCTTTGGACTGAATTTACAGTCTTATTTTAGGTTTATCAACTATAAATGAGGTAAGAACATTGCAACTCCAAACCACACCCATCAGATGGCTTTTGAAAGGCCAGGGAGACACGTAGCAGTAAAACATTATACAGCCACGTAAGATCCTGCACTCTGTGACAGGCTTATTAAAACTACTCTGAGTAGGGAAAAAATAATTCTCATGTACATTAATTACTGGATTATAAGTCAACAAACCAAGATAAGTACATGCTGCCAGCATAAGGCAGATTAAAAAAAAAAAAGCATAAAGGATTCTGCAGCTCAACACAGGACAGACTTCCAGCAAAGTTAAAATAAGATGTAAATAAGTCAGACCAATAGTCAGCCCTGTGCAGCAACCTGTCTTAGTATTTACTTGAACAGGACATGGACTAAAACAGCAATAATAAAAGATTAGCACAGCTTCTACATGAACCCACATTGTTGAAAAAGCAGCAAAAGAAAGAGGTTAGCATATAGTGGTATTTTTTTTTCCTTTATACTTTTCCAGGCTACATCAATTTAAGTTCAGAAACTTCCTGGGCACAGATGGGAAATGCTCCTGATGGATTTTCCTCCCATTAATTTTCCCCACAACTTTCTAAAACCATGTCCACTCATCTCACTAACAACACTGGACAGCCAGCAGTTCCACAGATGAACTGCAGGGAACCATCTTGCTCTGAATCTGCTTTGTGATAGTTTCAGTTCATATTCCCAAGCTCTTGCAAAAACCTGTTCTAAAAGCAGAGATATCAATACCATCTCGGCAGATTCTATACAATTTCCCCACATTCAGTAGAAATTAAATAAATTTAGATGAGAACTGCAGGGCTAAGAGGACAGAAGAATCTCTCTAGACTTCTTGAGAAGTCTAAACATCTCAAATTATTTAGGAAATCAAAAGCTACTACAGCTTTTCTACAAATACCAACAGGACAAGCACCAGGGAAAGAGAAGAGATACTTCAGTCTAACAACAATGCTGCCAAACAAATGTATCATTTCAGAATGAAAATTAAAAAAGTATTTGAAGAATCAGAAAATTAGGCTTTTGAGCAGTTTTTAATGTAAACAGTAGAAGCAAAAGGGTTATTTTAAGTACTCTTTGGTATCACATATAAGGCAGCAATTTTCATAAATATAATGCCATTACACATACCTGTGTATCTGTGACACAGCCACAAGCAGTGTGAAGGCACTGGCTTGAAAAAGAGCTAGAAACTCTCACATAAACCTATGTATTCTTTTGTGTTCTCTCTCAAAGAGTCTGCACAAGACTTTTGAAACAATTTCTATATAAGTGAGAACAGACCAATACCAATACTCACTATAAAAGCTGAACTGTTAAGCAAAGGGCTTATGCCCTTGGGGCACTTCTGAATAAGAGTATTTGAGAAACTTTAGGAAAAATGAGCTCCTTAATATTTTGAGCTACCACATCCTTACTGTCCAGACAGGGGGCAAACACATTATAAGTGGAGAGAATAACCACAGAACCAAAACCCACAGACAGTATCTGCTATCTGTCCAGCTCCAACAACATAAATACTTGTGAGGATTAGTGCTTGGAGTCTCTCTAGAGAATCTCAATTTTAAATATTAATTAATGAAGGGACGTAACTCTTTAGCAAATATATTTAATTTTTTAGGAACCAACAAATTTTTTTAAGAACCAACATAAGACCACTACTTATGGTCTTTCAGAAAATATTTTGGCTTTAATTTCAGCATGACCATAGGACAAGTTCTGACACTGTGAGTGTATCAGTATTATTTAAACAACCAAAGCTCTCCATGCTCATACAAACCAGCTTTCCAGCTTTCTTTTATACCTAGACTACTACTTTTCAAAACTCTCTTGTGAAATAATATTCTACAGAATTTCAAGAAGAGTTTTAGCTTAACAACTCCCCAGAGAAGAAAAATGAAAGAGGTAAAAGAATATTCACTGAAACTCAGCAGCATGACACATTCTGTGATGCACTTTCAAAACATCGTGTAGAAAATGAAAATGGTTTTCAAGAACACTAATAAACAGTTATTCCTAACTTTGTTAACAAATGAAGAAGCAACAAACAACAAAACAAACACCACCCTCCCCCACAGAAATAAGGCTGGATATCACTTCTTGAACATCTTGGGATGTCTCATGCCCAGCATGCACTGCCTGCCACAGCACAGCACCCAAAGTGAGCTCTCTGACCTCCAGAGATAACACCAGCACGCTACAAGAAGGCAGGCCCTCAGCAATCATCCTGGTCACATATTTTAAAAAGATCTGTAACACTAAGCTCCAGTCCCAAGTTCTCTAATGTATGTTCCAAGTAATGGTTCACAGCTCTTTTTTTTTTTTTTTTTTAAGCAAGATGTTCCCCCCACCCACTTTCAGATGAGCAGACACACGTAATTCACTTTCTGCTGCATCATTTATCTGGTTGGTAGGCTTCAGACTCAGACTTGCTCCTTTTTCCAAAACACATATATGCAGCTGTTGCCACCTATTATTTCAAAACTATCTCAAATCTCAAAAGCAAAGAAATGCCGATTTTTCTCTCAAAACCAGAAATATTATCAACAAGATCAAAACCAAGTGACAAAAGCAGCACCAGATCCAGCAAAATGCAGCATTACAGATGGATTCTGCTGTCATTTTTGTACAGGACTCAAAAATTAAATAGCTGATTTATTACCCATTTTTATCAACCCAAGTCTAGGCATGGTGTGGTACTAATTTTTTAAAATTAGTAAAGTTCTGTTTTCAGTGTTAACGTCCTAATGCTCCTACTTGCTTTCATTATCAGAAAGCCACCACTGTCTCCAGTGATCACAGTGAAATCTATTGATAGTGATATCCCTATCACTATTTTTGTACAGTTTATCTGTACAAAATACACCTTTTAAATAGAAACCGCAGCTCTAAGTTGGCGAAACAGGTTTTCAGCATGACATGCTAAGTATAAAAATATAAAGTGAAAAGACCTTTGTCAATAAAATCTAACACATAGTTTGTTAGCAAGCAGAATCTTGTGTGAGGCCTCCCAGAAGGCTCAGAGCAACTAAATAATGTCCTGAAAACAGGAAATACACAGTTCTGCCAACAAAGATGTGACATGGGCCACTGGAAAGCAGCTATTGGTATTCCAGCTGCATCAGTGGCAGCTGTACTCTACAGTCAAGGTATTAAGCAAAAAAGTATGAATTGTTACATTATGCTTTCCCCTTGAGGAATGTCGTGAGCCTGACTGCTAATGATGAAATGAGAAAATATTTCCGTGCCATAAGAAATCCACTGTGATTTATTTAGTCCTGCCTTCCACAGGCAGGAAGAGGGCTCAGGGACACTGAAGCCATCACAACCATCAGCAGCTGCACCAGACAGCAAATCTCAAATCTGGCATTGGTAGGTAGATCATTGCATATGGGGAAAAAACAAATCAGGGAAAAAAGAGCTGAGTCTTCCTGGAAAACAGCCTAGGAATTGTGACATGAGCAACTCTGCTTCAGGAGCAGACAGGGGCAATGAGCACAGGCACATTACAGACCTGGGAAAAAAAGTGTCACTCATGGAAGTCAAGACTTAAATTTATGCCCATGGGCATAATTCATTCACTGGTTCCAAAAGTTTTGCTAGACCAGTCTGGAAGGTCCAAAATTCTGTGCTGTTAACAGTAAGCATTCAGGGAAGAGGAAGCACAAAAGAAATAATCCTTATTTTACTACAACCATCTCAGTAGTTGCATTCCAGGGGGACTACCTGTGGCTAAGTCATCCCTAGGTAAATTATACTGTGCAATTCCCAAACATTCCTTCATTCTCCTGAAAACTCTGCTAAAGGGATTTATAGGTTGTATTCAAAAAGGCTCAGCTTGCATCTCCTTCATTTCCAGGACTCATTTCCAACCATCAACAGTCACCAACTCCATGACCTCATGTGCCAGAGGCAACAAATAGGTCAGCTTGTATCTGACCTACAGATCTCCAGGTAAGGCAAACATCAGATACAGGAGGCTCCCAGCTTAGAGCAGCCTCAAAACAAAAAAGAAAAGAACTCCCATTACAGGGTGGGATTCCCCTCAGGGATGGTTTCCCTGACCCAAGTTTAGTATTGCAAGCCTTCTCCATTCTCTGATCATTCCTTTACCTCCTATACAGCCTGACAGAAGCAAAAGCTTTCATATTTTAGAGTCCTATATTTAGACTGAATAATTAATTGGAACATTCACGTCACAAATAAGAGCTACTTCCTAAAATCTTGGGAGATCCTCCTTCCACCGGCTATAGAAGTCAAACATGTGAGAAGATAACCATAATATTTTCCTCATTTAATGATGTGGCCCAAGAGGAAACCTTGTTTAAGGTTGAAAAAGACCAATCCTGGTTCCCTGGGAGAAGAGACTGACCCCCACCTGGCTACAACCTCTTTCCAGGGAGCTGCAGAGAGGGATAAGGTCCCAACATTTCCTCCACTGAAAACACAGAATATGAACCTCTAAGAGCTCAGACAGAACACCAGTTTCTGCAGTCTGCCTGCCTAAAAGCAGATGACACTAAATTAAGGGGGTATCTCCACAGTAATGCAGGCTACATGCACTGAAATAAAACACTAAATACTTGTATGACAGCATCCAAGAGAAAGCTGCTGAGGCTCATTCTAAGATATGTATATATTAAGATGTGCTATTAAAATTAATTGGGTTAATTTTGTGTATTTATTCATGCATTAATGACAAAGCATAGTAGTAGGCCTGGGGAAAGGTGGAAAATTTAATAATGCTGAAAATAAACAGTTTGAAACTATTTTTTTTCTAGAATTAGTGAGTGTCTCCCCCTCACACCTTCATCTCTTCATACCACTACGTGCAAACTTATGACTGACACCACACATCATGACACTTATGTGACAGGAGGCCAGGTGCTTGCAAAATTTAAGATAGCCAGATCTAAAAATGCAGAGGGCAGGGGGAAATGATAACATGATGGAGGGACACACAAAAAAATGAGTCTGTTAACTTGCTGGAGAGGTTAGGAAGGCAACATTACACAAGCAATGGAGCTTCTGTCACAGACAGGACAACTTACACAGATTTACAGCTTCATACAGACATGTAGGTGGAACCCCATGTGCAATCTTCCACAGTAAATGCCACTTGGCAATGGAAACTCTACCCTTTATTTCAGCTGAATCCCCAAGTGCTGGTACCCTTCTCCAAATCCAAGGGAATCTTCCTTTTAAGTTTCAACCAAAGCAAGAGGTCCAACCAAAGGGACAATCAAATGCTAAGGTTCTGATTCATATGCAGGAAGAAAACGCAACATTTCACTTCAGATGTGCGTTTCAAGGAGTAATAGAACTCAGCTTTACACTAAGAACCAAAACTATTCAGAAGCAGCAACTAAATTAATTTAGCTCTCTTATCTGACTGTGGATGGAGAGGCAGTATCACAGTACCTTCCCCTACCTGCTCAGTACCAGTTTGTTAATTTCTAGGAAAAATGTGAAATTCTTCTACACAAATGAATTACCAATTTAACAAGCACTACCAAATTACACAAATGCTGCATTATCTTACAAATGCATCTGATGTTTAATAATGTTTTTCTACCTGCCACCTAAATAACACTGGTCATTCCTCTCACACTGTAGTTTTCATCCACAAAACTCATTTCCAACAGCACATGAAGGCCCCAGTTGCAGACACCACTGCTGCTTCACAAAAACCAGCTCTACCATGCTCAGGCATGAGAGCAAGAAAAAAATCACACACCTTGGTACAACCCTTCAACTACAGCAGCAGCATAGAGCTCTAAGGGGTTTGATTCTGACACTGCAGGTGATGGTGCAGTGATGCCATCAGAGAAACTCCTGCAGGAGCAGAGGAAATGCCAGCACAGGTACAGCAGCAGAGCCTGAGATCCACATGGGAACATCAACACCAAGAGGTTGTCCAAATTTGACAGCACTCTCATTCTTAAACCCAGGTACCAGTAAATACCACTCCATAGCAATTTTTGGGGTTTTTATTTGGTTTTTGTTTAAAAAAAGAAATCGCTGACAAACAAGGCACCAAGTGAAACAAGTAAATCTCCTTATGAGAATGAGTTCATTTCAGCCATGACAGAAAGGAATCTGGAAAGGTTCTCAATTACTGTAGAAAAATCATGAAAATGAAGCCACTGGAGCAGGAACGTGTTCCTTCTCCTTTCCAGCTGTCTGAAGCCTGACAGACCTTAAGCTACTCATTAATGAATTGCTCTAAATCAGTTTGTTCCATTTTTGAGTTCTGGCTGTGGAAGTGAGAAAGCCCTTAGGAAAAAGTTGTGAAATGACCTGTAGTTGAAACTTGTTTTCCTGTTTCAGCTGGTAAATCTGCATATCTGCTTACCAATCCCTCTGGAAGCACAGTTTCCTGGAATCAGAAAATTCCTACCTAGCTGTGCTGAAGAATCTTTAAAGTCAGTGAGTTCTAATGCACTGGAATCAGTGCTGCACTCTACTAAAGCAGCTTCATTCTCTGATCTTAAAAAAATAAAATAATAATCGAGAAATAAAACAATAATCAAGAACAAATTAAAATAATCTCAAAATATGAACAAGCTTTTTCTAGAAGACCCCTGCTGCCTGTCTGGAAAAACTGAAATTACCTTTAAACTGGATACAGAAACTGAAGCAGAGCAATCAAGCAAAACCCAGAGTGCTGAGGATGGGGCAGGTGACATTGCCTGGACTTCTCCAGCACCACTGAAGTCCAAACTCCTCAGTTCCACTGGCACCACACATTCCCTGAATCCTGAGAGCTCCTTGTGAAAAACGACTGCTCTTATGCAATTTCACTTTCATCCAGAAATCATCATAAAAATCACTCCTCCATCATTTTCCACAACCAAGTAGAAAATAGTGGTCTAAAGTGGAAGGCATAAACTATTCCATTCTTTCAAACTGCCGAGGACTTGGCTTAATTAGCAATTAAAAGCAAGTAGTACAATCATTCCTTTCTCACTGCACATAATGGAGTCGTCATTGTTCTCAGATTTTTGGCCACAATGCGGGCAAGCTGCAAGTTTGCAACTGGCACTACAGGAAAACATTCTACCATTCAGAAGCAAAAAACAAGCTGCCACCACGAAAGAAAATCAACTCATAAAGAAAAACACAATTTAAATGACAGCATTTTTACTGGCAGGGAATAAACAGACTGCAACATTCTAATTCCGTGTTTTTCTTCACAGTTTGGACACATCTACAGTCACAGGTTAACTGAAGACAGTCTCCAAGATCAGGCATCGCAGTCCGACACAATGATCATTTCCCCACCACCCTCAATTACCCAAGGAGCCCTTACACAATCTTCCACTACTCTTTCACCTGTCCCAAATACATCTGCCTCCAATGGATTTCCATGCTATAAAGCAACTTCTGCCATGCTCTCCCCCTTTCTTAACATAGCAAATGTCTCCTTTCCAGGCTTCCATTCAGCCATTAATACTTTATTGAAATTATTTATAGCAAATAAACTTGTAAATATTACTTGTACTGAGACTATACAGAGAAAAAAAACCAAGGAATTCACCCAGGATGGACAGTATATAACTAACCCCAGAAAACTGTCACAAGTAATAAACTTTTAATACATGAACTTGTAAGTTAACAGAGACCTTTAAAGGTAGAAAATGAGACCTAATTCTGCTCATCAGTTCACATGGACTCTGACGGTTTCTGGGATCTCATCTTACTTAGGCAAAAAAAAAATTAACTCTGCTGTAAGCATAAACACCTCAAAATCCTCCCCATATAGAACCAGAAGAGGCAGCAAAGCCATTTCAACTATTAATTTCCCCCACACAGTAAACAGAGTTAAGAAAGCCCTCAATTACAAAAACATAACTTGTTAAATTCCATGCGTTCCAATACTAAAGGAAGGATGTGGATCTATGCTCAGGCACAGGGATTTTTGGTGTTTTTCTATGTGAGGCCAGGAGCTGCACTTGGATGATCCTTGTGGGTCCCTTCCAACCCAGGATATTCATGATTCTCAGTCTGAGGGGTTTCACAAAGGCACCAGAAGAGGCTGGCTCAGACACACATCTCTGTTGTACCACCTGATGCTTCCAGTTTTGTTTTCACACAAAATACTTTTTTTAATATTTTCCTCTTAAGCAAGGAGTACAGAAGTATGTATTGTTCTGATTCAAAATTAGCTGAACAGTTTCCTACAATAATTTATTTTTCAGAAATTAAAAAACTATTCTCATACTTCCCTTTGATTTAAAAAAAAAGGAACAAATGAACACTCATTTCTGCTTAAAAGCAAGTAAAAAACATTTTTAGGAAGCAAAAAAGACCCTTAAGCCAATTTGTTGGTAATTTTAACAGGTAACACTTGAAATCTGATAGTCCTTCAGAATTTTGCAATCTCCCACTCTTGAAAACTTACAGTGTTGAAGTATTAACAAAATCACAAATTCAAAGGCTTTGCCCTTCCAACCATTAAAACCCAGGAGAGATTAAAAATACTTGGAAAACAACACATTTCTGTGCACCACACCAGAGACTAAGAACAAACAAAGCTTTGAGAACCATGGAGTGTAAAATCTACCCTTAGTTACTATATTCGTAACATGCCCAGAAGCTCCACTGAAGCTTACCAACCAATGTACATAATTTTTGTAGCTCTTTATTCTTCCCAATATCATTCCACTTTTTCTCTCCTGCCAGGGGTTGCCTGTGACATGCTTTATGATGTTATATAATGGATGTTCTCCATTTTTCATATCCTTCCACTTAATCTTACACTCCTTCTACACTTTGTTCTATTAAACTGTACTGTTAAATTCTCTAGATCAGCATCATTCTCCCTTACACAGGCTTTTAGTTCCACACTTTAAACTATTTCTTGCCCTTTCAACATATCCATCTGTATCTTCCACACTTGCTCAGCTTTCTTTATCCTTCAAATCTAAAGGCAGCAAAACATGACTTGAGAACAGACACATGAGAGCTCTTGGCTTCATTTTCACCTTGAGGAAAGAAACAGAAGTTTCTTTACTCTTCCCTTCCTTGAGGGATAAGGAGGAAAAAAGGGAAGCAGCAGCCTAAGATAAAGACATAGAAAACAGAGCCAACATATTACTTTTATTTAAAAAATGGGAGAGAGTTCTGTTATACTCAGAGCATATAATTCTTACTAAGCTCTTTCACTCCCTACACAAACTCTCTGCAATTTTGTTACCTGTTTTGTTCCCATTTACCCTGTCTTAAAAATCTTCTGAAGCAGGTCCCAGCACCATCAAACACTTAAATGCTACTTAGGTTACCAGTAATGTTTAGATGGTAACCAAGCGTAAAACTCAGGTAGCTGCTGAAAATAATAAAACCACTGTGATTCACACTGCCATTCCCCTCACCCCCAAAATGGTCTGCATCACCCATTCAATTCCTTGGTTTCCTACTCTTCCTCACATCTAATCAAAGTATTCTTTCTTCTACTTCCTTTAACTGAAAATGTCTTCCTTTTGTTATATCACTATATTCTGAAAAACCTTCCTAAAAGACTGCTTCATTTCTCCACTTCCCTAAATCAAATGGTGGCCTGATTTTCAGCTGTCATTGGTGCAAACATATTCATTAAGTACTCAACTTAGATACCTCAGGATCGTTCCTTCACTCAGAGTTTTCTCACACACAGTCCCTCTAACATACATTTTGGTGTTCTTGCTGCTGCACACATGCTCAGATCTGAATCTGTCCCACATCTGCTTGTGGCAATGTAACTTCACTAAATACTTGGTCTTCCTTCAGACAGAATGAGGAAGCCAAGTCGCTGCACTCATTCCATCTCTCCTCTCCATGAAGAAAGAGAAGTTGTGGATGCTCTGTCCCTGGGAGTGTTCAAAGACAGACTGAATGGGGCTCTAAGCAACCTGGTCTAGTGGCAGATGTCCCTGCCCACAGCAGGAGAGTAACTGCACAGTATTCAAGACTCCTTCCTACCCAAACCATTCTGTGATTCTATCACTCTATATAAGCTATTCCTGGCAACCTGTGCTTCTAAATACATGTAATTCCATTCTCCCTAAGAAAATAAGTAGCAATAGTTTTACAAAAAATCCTTACAGAAACAGTGTCACACTAACCAGAACCCACCCTAGCCTCCTAAATCTCTCTCTTCAAAGGACCTCCAAGCTTTCTAAGCCTGCAAAATGAACTGCATTCACAGAATCAGAGAACACCTCAATGTAAGGGTACAAAAATGGTATAAAAGTTCAGGGACTCCTTTGTTCTCAGTCCCCCTCTGCAGGCACCCAGCTCAAGACCTGCTGCTGTACCACTCTATTAAATGATTCAATTTTACAAATCCAATGCCTGAGTCTTTGCTGCAAGGAACTCAAGGTCAAGCTCAAAGGAGGAAGTGTGTCCCAAGAGTCTGTATGAACAAGGAGTTGGAAGGGGCACCCATCCACCAGATCACTCCTGCTGCAAAGGGACTCCGGACTCAGCAGTTAAAGTCTTGGGTAGGCTGTGTGTGACTCCCTAAATGGTGTGAATCCTCACTATTCTCAGGCAGCAGCATCTCCTTTAACATGAAAAAACATCTGACCCAACATTTTATGGCAAAAGCACAGGCTAGACAAGATGGCCCAGCACACTGTCCAGCTGCATTTTCAAAGTGTCCAACACTGGAGAACCCACCACTGCCCTGGAGAGATTATTCCAATGGCTGACTGTTCTCTTTTTGAGTTTTTCTTGTGTTCAATAGGAAGTTTGTCCCCAGGAGTAACTTGCACCCATTAAATCTTGTCTTATCAGCGTAACTCCCTGTAAAAACAGAGTCACCATCTCCTTTGTAGGCACCCTTTAAGTACTGGAACATGCTGGTAACATCTTCCCCAAACCCTTCTTTTCTCAAGGCTGAACAAACCGGGCTCTCTCAGCCATTCTTCACACTTCAGCTTCTCAGTCCTTTGATCATCTTTGTAGCCCTTCTCTGGACCCTCTCCAGCCTGGCCACATCTTTTCGTTTAGTGGGCACCAAAAGTGCACACAAATATTCCTGGTGTGGCTTGACCAGCGCTGAGTAGAGTGCAATGATAACTCCTTTGTCTTTGTTGGTGATGTCCTTGTTGGTGCAATTCAGCACCCCACTGTCTCTCTTTGCCACAGCAGCACACAGCTCATTTTTACTGAGCTAAATCCACCAAGATCCCCAGGTCTATTTCCACAGAGCTGCTTCCCAGCTAGATCTCAGACTGTGCTGCACTCCTGGATCATGTTCTCCCACATAAATTTGTCTCTGCTGAACTTCATAAGGTTCTCATCAGCCCATTCTTCCAGCCCATCCAAGACAGCTCTCCTTTCTGCAGGCTCACTTCCCCACTCAGTTTGTTACCATCAGGAAAATTCATGGGGGTACACTTGATCCCACCATCCAGATCACCTATGATGGTATTAAACAGCGGCCCAATATCAGTCCCTGGGACCCCAGCTGTGACAGGCAGCCAGTTTGAGAAGGAGCATTTCCCACACTGCTCTGGGTAATGCCCATCAGCCAGATCCCAGCCAGCACACAGATCCCTTGTCTGCAACATAACACAGTGGTTTCTCTAGGAAGAGGCTGCAGGAAACAGCATGGAAAGACTTGAAATCCAGGAAGACAATGCCCACCGCTAGTTCCACATACACTGAGCAGGTTACTCTGTGCTACGAGGCAATCAGGTTTGCCAAGAATGATTTGCCCTTGGTGAACTCATGCCAGCTTTTCCCAGTCATGTGCTTCATCAGGATTCATACCAGAGGTTTCCCTGGGACTGAGGTAAGACTGATGGGCTGATAATTTCCTACATTCTTGTTTAAACCCATCTTGAAGATGGGGCAACATGAGCCTTCTCCCAGTCTTCTGGAACATTCCTCAATCTCCATGACTTCTCAAAGATTGCAGAGAGCAGCTTGCCAACAGTATCCAGCCAGCTCTGTTAACACCTTCATATGGGTAATTTGTAGGGGCCAAGCTCCTGTAATAGTTTACACCCCAATAATTCCTTCAAAGACAGTAGGTCTGTGCATGGAACTGGATTTTTGTTCCCAAGGTCTAGGGCCCACGAGTGCTGGTAAAGACAGAGGTGAAAGAAGTGCAGAGAATCTCTGGCTTTCTAGCACTGGTTGGAAACTAATTCACGTCTCCTGTTTAATAGTGGGCCAGCATTTTCCTCTATTTGTGCTTGTTGTTTATGATCCTTTCCTGTAGTTTTTGACATCTCCAGTCAATCTGAAGTCCAGTGGAGCTTTTACTTTTCTAACTGCACCTCTGCATGCTCTGGCAATGCCCTTGTAGTCCTCAGTGGGTATTTGTTCATTTTTCCATCCCTGGTACGCTCGTCTTTTGGTTTTGAGCAGACTCAGGAGCTTGCAGTTAAGGCAAGAGCATTTCTTACCCTACCTACTTCCCTTCCATTTAAAGGTGATGAACTGGTTTCATACTTCCAGGAAAATGTGCTGGTTTCATGCTTCTGCAAGAACTCCCAGCACTCACCAGCTCCTCTATCCACCACGGGATCTTCCCATGGAATCCCCCAACTCAGTTCTGAGCAACCAGAAGCTGGCTCTTTGAATTTCTGAATCCTCTTAGTACTAACCTTCAGTAGTGGCTATTTAAAACTAGTGATTTTTCTATTTTTACTAGGTTATTTTGGAGCTGCAGCAGTTCTCCAGCCTGGTTCATCACACAGGCCCAAAGATGGGTTTCACCGAAACATACGAGAAGCAACAGATAACTTAAAATTCTGTTAGCTTAAAAAAAAAACAACTAAAAAAACCCCCCTTAACTACAATTCATTATTTTACTCTTTTTTTTCCTGTGCAAGCAAGTTTTCAAATCATAAATAAGAAAGCACTTAATAAAGTTAAAATGGCAACTAGAGTGGAAGCAGCAGAATACTGACCAAAAAAAAAAAAAAATACATCTCTTGGCTCTATTTTAAAAGCTGTTGCACTGGATCTTTTGTCTAATGCTGCAAATGATGCTCTGAAATTTGTCAGAATTTTAAATTGTCAAAATGGAAGCAGAAATTTAAGGAAAAGCATATTCGCAATCTAATCTGCTTTAATAACCAATCAATAGTAAGAAGTGAATCATAATCCTCAAATGCCACTGTGAGAAAAGGAAATGACTTAAAGCTATTTTAACAAACAACAATTAATTTAACAACTTACCACAAAAGAAATTCATATGCAAACATACAGTGCTCTGTTTGTAATTCATCACACACTTTTAGTCACTCCCTTTACAAAACTGTAAATGAGATCTTAATTCTACATCTTAATTAAATAAGCTCCTGCCATGAACACTACATAGCAAATCCAAGAACCATAAAGGAAGGTAATTTGTCAATACAGCTCTGATGGTGTTCCCTGCATCCTCTCACACTCTGAAGTGAAAGTACCTGATAAACAATATTCTTCAACTCCCAAATACGCTTAATGGGGGTTTAGTTCATTAACATGGTATGTTAGGTATGTAAGGAATACCTTCCTATGACTCTTTAAATACAAAGAGGAATATCCAGTATCAAGAATCATACCTGAACCACTGCAAAACTCTGACAGAGGCTCATTTTAGAAACGCACCATTCAACAAACTTTATAATGGCCACAAGCAAACAATCAAATGGCCCAATCTCCTTGTGACAGTATCAGCAGAACTCATCTTGAAAACAAGTTTTGAACAGACCCCTATTTAAACAGGCCAGTCTTGGAAAGAGCTTTTCCACAGAGGAATTACTCTACTATAGCTATTTCTTTAGTCTGCCTAGCCATAAAGCGGAAACATGTAATAAATATTTAAGTATTTTTTCTTGCTTTACTGAACTTCCCTCGTCCAACAAACTCAGACTGAACTATATTAAACACAATTCTTTTTTTTCTTCATAGCAAAAATGTTCTGTAAGGTACTAAGCTTATCCTTTCAGGTGCATCTATACAAATCCTGGCACCTTCACAGGGCTTCATACAAGACCCACTGATTTCAGTTTTGTCTGGTTTTAACTACAAATTAAGCATTCTGCAAGATTAACATTGCTAACATTTTCTACAAAGAGTCAACTGGTCTCTATAATGGCACATCAAGTTTAATAACCATCACTTCAATGTTTAATTGTGGAAACACATTACTCAAACATGCTTCAAACACCACAGCTGCAGGACTTCACCAAGAAAAGGAGTTAAAACAAAGTAACTCACATGAATTCTTTATGTAAACTACAAGGTAGAAGGTAGGTATGGCACTAAAGGACTGAAGTTGTATCCATACACCTACCTGCATTCAGAATGAACAGGACAGTGGTTTAGCTCCTGGAACTACCTGATCCAATACTAAACCTGCCACCCAGCTCAGCTCTGCACTCACCTCACACTCACAGCCCATCTCCTTAATTCATTTCTGCAGAAGCTCATCCAAGCCCTCTAAGCAGTAACTAGTTTTTACAAAACTCTTTAAGTATTCTCCAACTACAAATATATACATTTCCTTCCCTTTCAGACCATGGAAAATACAGCAAAATCCCTCTCATTATCCAAAAATTTTACCACGTGAGGACCAAGAAGAACTATTTTTGTTCAGTAATCTGAGAATAACCTTAAGTTTAATTGATGAATCTGTAAGGATGGAAACCAGAACTTAATTTCTCTACAGAACAAAAGTTTGCCTAATTGTCACAGGGATAAAGAACAACAGTGGGCCATGGAATATAATTCTGGCACTGGGAAGTCTTGTGACAAGTGTTAATCAGGAAAAAGTCACTTTATAGCCATGAACATTTTCCATGACTCTCTTTAATTCCGTATCATCTCAAATGTAATGAAAACAAATGTTTCTACACGCACCAAGCTATCCAAGCACGAAACATCTACTCTTTTCTAAAATGGTATAACAAACATATGGCATAGCTTTTAGAAGATGCTTTCAACACTTACTTCAGATGGTATCAACATTTGCAGATAGTTTTACCTCTATAATTACCAAGTCCACTCAACCCACTGCAGTGAGCAAACAGCCACGCAGGCTGGCAAGAGGCACGGAGCCATGCTGAAAGCATACCTGAGTAGTACCATGCACAGACAAAGCTTTAGATTGTCTATTCCTTCTTCAAATACTGTACCTGGATTCACCTAGAGAGAAATCTGAAAGCTAGAGGCCACGAGTAGCACGATGCACAAAAGGATCAATGGTTAAATTATTGGAATGGGATGAAAACAGTTGTGTCCCACCCTTGCCAGTTTTTCTTCACACTTTTGAAAGTTAAATAATTTATCAGAACCTCTCCTCCACAGCAGCTAAAATACAGCAGTATTTCCCTCTCTCCTCCACCCTGAACCACTGCCCACCTTGGTTATTTGATTATTAAAGTCAGGAGGATACAAACTACCTTAACCTGATACAACATGTATCACTTAGAGGAATAGACCACTTCAGCCTCCAGACTTAGCAGATCAGTACTTAAAAGCTACAACATGAAATGTGCATTCAACAACAACAACAAAAAATCTTACATTATATTCCCTATTAATGGTCTCCTAACAGTGAAGATAAAACTTGCTGAAATGCAAATGCCAACACACCAAGTGTCCTGCAATCCTAATTACACCTCTACAAAAGCATTTTGTTTGTGGACTCGAGATCCATCCTTCTCTCTTCATTAACACATTAAAATGACAAGTGTAATGTTTCTGACTTCATCAATTTTCTTGCCTTCAGAAAGTAGTACCAACACTGTACTTTACACTTGAGGAACAGCCAAAACATTCAGGGATATATGTTTAGAGCAATAAAATCCCAACATTAAAAAAAAAGTCTCAAACACTAGTTGCGAAAGTATCAACTCATGCTGAATTTTTCATACTTACAGTACTGTGTAATGCTCATTTTTAAAAAAGTTGGTTTTAATACCGGATGAAGTACAAACACTCCAAACCCATAACCAAGGACCAGGATACACAACCATTATATACACTATGGCTGTGATTTCCAAGTATAAACATGGAACAACCAGGAACTACAGAATGTGTCACCCGTTACACCTTAACTGGATCCTAGAAAGCTGCGCCCTATTAATACAAACTGCATACAAAAAAAAAACACCCTGATCTTAAAGAAATCTATGGCTCAGTTAAAATTACCCAATAAGCACACTCAAAGAAAGTGACTCCTTCAAAAAATGCTAGAAAACCAGTTCCACCCATAACACAATTAACGAAATTTTATCCAACTTCAACTTGCTCCACAGGACAAACAGTGCACTAGATAATAAACCAATAACAGGAAATACACAATAAAGTGGAAAAAAAAAATAACACCAAACCCAAACATAAAGGAACAACTCAGATATAAATTTACAGAAATTGGAGAGGCTGCCCACTTCCTGGAGTGCCTTACAAATGTCTCCTGGTACCAATTTCCAGTTTCTCAATTCCCAGTACTGCCATTATATAAGACAAACATTCTTAATTCTTTTTCAAGCAATATTTCTTTGTTTTGATGAAAATAAATCAAGCCAAAATCTTTCCAGTTATTAAAAAAAACCACTTTACTACACTAAGATTGACCTGCTAAAATGTTTTCTTGCATAATTATTTTTCAAGCAATTTGTTACAAATAAAACTGAGTATATTTTATTATGGATTAGTAGGAAATTAACATTAATGTCAACACTGAAAGGACAAAGTCAACATATACCAATTCACATCGTCTGAAAGTATTTTTAAACAAGCAACACTACAACTGTAAGAAAAATGAAAGAATATTGTCACTGTGCATTTATTTTGTAAGCTTCATAAAAGCACAGATAAGCATGCTGTTAATTTTGTCAACACATGTGGCCTTTACACAAAGGAAATACCATTTTTAAAATCAGCTGGAAAACAAAAGGGCTGCTAAACCATGAGAGGTAACATAGACTAAAACATGGCATATTGTGTGGAACTACTTCATCCCTCTAAATCGACTTCAACATCAATACTTTTAAATGGAAACATGCTTCAGTTTTTGTCCACAGGATATGACAAACTGATTAAACTCAATGAATAGGAATTAACAAGCATCTTATACCCAATACATCAGAACAGCTACATCAACCTACATCTGTATAGATGCCAATTACAGCTTATGAAACGATGGTTTGTCACTGCAATCAAGTCAACTTTGGCTAAACACTGGAAACATCATCAAAAACAAAAAACAAAAAAAAAAGGAAGGGGAAAAAAAGGAAATGCTTTGTAATTCACTTCCAGTACAATGGATATCCTTGCCCTCCCCCCTCCAAGTAATCTTTAAGCTTCACCTCCTGCTAGAATGCCTTCCTGGGAGAAAGAGACATCAAGACACCAGCAGGGTTTTTGTTTTGGGGTTTTTCTCCTCCTTCGCATTAATGTTCTTGTCAACTACAGAAGCATAACAGTAAGCGCTTTCTCCAACACAAGACTGTCTACGT
This sequence comes from Irena cyanogastra, assembly GCA_013397155.1. Classification (NCBI taxonomy): domain Eukaryota; kingdom Metazoa; phylum Chordata; class Aves; order Passeriformes; family Irenidae; genus Irena; species Irena cyanogastra. The sequence goes on along the minus strand of VWZV01017141.1, from coordinate 3,988 downwards.
TGGATTTCCAGAATTTCAACCAGTTTGAAAGGTGATCTCTTAATTTCCCTCCCCTCTTCCCCAAAACCACACTAACTGCAAACTATGATTTTCAAACTCCTTTTTCTGCAAAATAGACGCAAAAATTTTGGCAACAGAAAATTCCATTCCTTTGTCACACACTCACAGCATGAACACCATTACAGGAAAGTTTCTTTTAGCTTATCACATATCCAATACATGGGGCAACATTACAATATTCCTGACCCTTAATCTATACCTTCAATAATTCATAAAATCCTACAGATCTCATGTCCTATCTGCCCTTTTGATTTGCTACACCCAGCAGCACGGCTTGGCTTAGCTCACAATACTAGAGCCCATACATCCCACAAAGCAAAACCACCAAAAAACAGGGGACTGCAGACCTGGAGCACAAATTGAAGCCACAACTAAATTAAAGCTCTAGACATGAAGCTTCCTCCATCCCTCAAAGAGATCCCAGTTTTCTTATTATTAAATCCTGTCAGGGTGTGGCTTTGTTAAACCAAAGTTCCCACTGCAAAGGCCTCCTGCAATCCCCTCCAAGCCAACCCATACCTTAGTGAACCCCACCAAAAATAAGGAGTGTCTTCTTGCACCCAGGCACCACATTTAAGCCCAGAACAGACTCCTCCTGCTGCACAAATACCCAGGCATGGAAGGGAGCTGTTCCTCTAATACTTATACCCAAAACCTCCCATCAGCCTCCTCAGACAGGTACCCTGCTTCTGCCACCTCAACCACAGGTAACCAAGGAGCACTCACTGCTTCAGCCTGGCAGCCTCTGGAAAAGGTTCTATAGTGGGTGTGCTCCTCTCACATCGAGGGGAGCACTGATAAATTTCTGCCTTTGTGAAGGATTCCTCTGGAAACATGACTCAATGGTTTTCCTTACCTGCTACACTTGCACATAAATCTCGCACTGTAACGTGCTGCCTTGTAGATTGTTAAATCAGTCAGTCAGGATTTCATAATTATGTAGTCTAGGGTCTTTGTTAGCTGTTGTTGCTCCATGCACAAAAGGAAACATTTTGTTGCTATCGCTGTAAAACCTATTAATTAACTGCACATATATTCAGCCACAGTTTCTACTACAAAAATAACTGCTACATTGAATTAAAGTGGTCTGCTAGATTATTTGTTCTAAAGCCTCCAATAAAGCATAAATTGCATAAAGCTTCACACAGAACAGGAATGAAGCAGAAAATACCTTAAAAATAGCAACTTCTTATCAGTAACAGAAACACAAGCACGTTCCTTCAAAGTAAAATGCACAAACAAAACCGAAACTGGTTCAAACCAAGAAATTCCTCTCTAACATCTCTGCACTGAACAGCAACGTTTTAATCCTTCTACTTCCTTAAATAATCTACCTTTCTCAGAGACAAGTTTTACAAAGAATACGCTTCCTGAGTTACTGTGCAATTCATAAACGTACAAAACGCCATCCAAAAACTGAGGTGAAATAGCAAAATATTTGGTTTGCTTGGGGATTTTTTTGGTATTCGCTGCATGGATTTGCAGCTTAATACAGTAAAACAACATACATAGATATTTCTGAAAACGCATTTCAAAACTATCAAAATGCCCCACAACTTCAGATTGTATATACTAAAATTACAATTGAGCGACATTTTTAAAAAAAGCATTATATGTAAGAAAGGCACAAAACTCAACTAACAGGCTGAATTGCTCCTTGCACCACTTAATTTTACAGTACGCAAAATAAAACTTAAACCAGGGATTTTATGCGAAAGAGGATCTAATTAGATGTGAAGCATCCTTTATTTTCTATCTGGCATCCTTAAGCTCTATCCCATACGGGATTCGATTTAATATTTCCGATAGCCTCGGCAGCATTCACACAGCAGACACGAGTTCTGGTGCACCAACAGTTAATGTACATTATTTAACTGGTTTGACATGTCACTCCCCTACCTTTTTGATTAATGGGAAGAAGTGTTCTTATAAATAACTCTGAAAATCGAAAGGAAACCGCGAGCTTTTTTTCTTTTTAAATATAAGCAGAAAGGAAAGAGTACTTGCTTTTCCTTCCATCCCTCCCCCTTCCCCCGCGTCCTGACATTGAGCTTTTCCAATCCTGCCAGAAATAAACACCCAAACACAAGCACAGGCCCAGGCTATCCAATTCAACACGCTTTTATAGTCAAATCTTCAGATCAACCAAAACCAGCAGCAGAAAAAAAATTCTCCACGATACAGTCCGGGCACAACAATGGGATGAGCAGTGTCAAACGCCAGACTACTGACAGGAACAAGCCAGGAAGCAGGAACCAGAGTAGCACTGTCCCCTTCGCTTCAGCCGTGTGGGATTTTAAAAACAGTTCCACTTATTCTGTTACCCGAACGTTTCCCTGGCGTTTGGTGTTTTAAGCACAGCTGGCAGACACTCGGCCCGCACAGCCTTTGTCAGCAGCTCACGGATGGGCAGCAGAACGTGCTACAGGTTGATAAGGAGGGCACCGGCCCTGCAAAGCAGCAGGAAAGCGCCCAGAAAGAACTTGGGATGCGCAGGAGAGTTTCCCTCAGCCTTCACCGGGGGCTCCACGCTCCCCATATTCGCTCCCGGTGTTTGTTTCGTGTTTACCTCCCCCCCCTTCTCTTTCTCCTCCCTGTCCGGCCATCTTGGGCCGACAGGAGCAGCCATTACTTAACTAAATGACAGGGCCAACAACTTTCCACAGAGACAAACACCTCTCTCCGGACACCGGGCCGGGCAGCAGCAGCCCGTGGGACGCCCCGCTCCCTGTCAAGCCGGGACGGCGGGCAGGACGCGGGGCTCGGTGAGGAGCGGGCACGCTGGATAGAGGCAGCGGGGCCCGCAGAGTAAACAAGTCATTCGGACGGGCTCCGGGAGCCGCTCAGCGCCGCGCCCGCCCCAGCCCGGACCGCGCGCTCCCTGCGGGCCCCGGCTCCGCTCCCGGCGGCTGGGGGCGAAAATCACGAGGGAGGGTCTGGGGAGCGGCAACGTCAGCAGCGCCGAGCGCGCCCTCCCTCCCTCGCTCTCCCCCCGCCGCCGCCTCCTCCTCCTCCTCGTCCTCCGCCTCCCCCCCTGCGCCCCCTCCC
>VWZV01017140.1:80493-112831 GCA_013397155.1 Irena cyanogastra | reverse complement strand
CTGCCTGCGCCCCTCCGCCTGCCCCCGGGCCCCTTTGCCCCTAGGGCGAGGCCTGGCGGGGGAAGCCGTTCGCCGCCCCGCCCCACGCGGCCGCTCCGTGCCGCGGGGCTGCGGCGCCACCCGTAGTACCGGCGGGGGGCGGGGGGCCGGGGGGGGTTTTGGTGCGCNCTTCTCCTTTAAGAAAAAAAAAAACGCCCCGTCGGGCGGCGGGTGAAAGTCGGTGACAAAATGGTGGCCGGCACAAGGGGGGCGGGGCACACAGCCCTAGCCCCGCCCGTTTCCGTCCTGCGGCCGCGCATGCGCGGTGCCTGCCGGGAGTTGTAGTTCCACCGGAGCTGAGGCAGCGCCGGTTCCCCGTTCCTGGCCGTGTCCCCGTCTCGAACGGCCTCTGGGCAGGAACCCCGGGAGAGGCTGTGCAGAGGCACCCGGCCCCGTGGTCTCCAAGGCCCGAGTCCCTCCCCAACGATCCCAGCAGCACCTGATTGTCCCACAGGGACTGCACTAACAGATTAAACCCACTCAGAAACCCCAAAACTTCGCTCCCACAGACGCTCAAGTCCCACCAGGGCTTTTGTCACGGTCACCACTCTGTCCCCTCCCCTGCTGTCCCAGCCGCCTCAGGCTTTTGGACCTGGACAGATGCTGGCACTGTATTCCCTTGCCTTGGCTGCCGTGGGATGTGACACCAGGCCAGGATGGAGGGCTTGGGCTGGGGAAGAGGACGGGTGTGCTTGCTCTGGAGAGGAGGGTTTGGCTGATCTTACCGACTGTTTTGTGACGGGAGAACAGAAGGCAACACTTCCCCAGAACAAGGTGCTCCTCATCCTCCCTCGGGAGACAAAAAGCAGAAATCACAGGAGTTCAAAGAGCTGGAAAATCCTGTTTGCTGAACTGGTTCCCACCAGTGAGAGGGCTCCGAGCACCTGGTGCTTACTTCTGCTTTTGGATTTCAATTCCTGAGCTCTGGTATGTTCCTAGAAAACAAAAGTGTGTCCAATAGTCCCTGAGAGTGTGCTAATAAACCCCCTCATTGTGGAGAACCACCTTCCCCTGACCCAGACACTGGGAAGGAGGAGGAGAATGTTCTTGCATTAAAAAAAAACTCGGGATCCTTGCACACGGATTCCTCCTGTCCCTGCTTTTTGTCAGCCCCATGCCAACCCATCTCTGCCATTGTCATAACTGATTTCCCCTCTGCAGGCAAGGCTGGGGTCACTCAATTCTTGTTAGAACAGGGAAGCAGAGCTCAGGGCAGGGCACAGCTCAGCCTTTGGCCTCTGGGTTCTGTAAGGACAAGCTTTAAGAAGTTCCAGCTCCAGATGCTTGTGTGCACTCGGGCTCACACATCACTAAATCACTGAGAAAGCTGAAAACAGCCGAACCCTTCAGCAGGCAGGAAGGTTCTGCTGAGTGCAGAAAGGGAAGCGCCTGGCACGAGGATCCCATGGCCAAGCAGCCCCAAGGAGCGACACCAGCAGAGCCTCCTCGGGGCTGTGGGGGCTCTCAGCATTCCTGGCCTGAACACAGCCCGCACACAGCGGCTTGGTGGCCCGGGGGCCTTTTCCTGAGGCAGGGCTGGGCTGGATGTCCCTGCTGTGAGCAGGGACAAAACAGTCATGGTGTCAGGAGTGAAGTGACCCCTGAGGTGGCAGCTCGAGGGGCTCAGCTCCAGCCCGTACCACCCGTGGGGGCTCAGCAGTGCCAAGGCAGGGCCAGCCTGACCCGTGTGGGTGCTGGTGCCTCCCCACAGAGAGGATGGGGTCTGTGGCTCTTAACCTTTGCTCCCAAGGTTTTTCTGGCTGGACTAAAGAGGAGCCAAGCCAGGACCTGGTGAAGCTTTGGCAGGGCTGGTGGCCAAGGTGACAGAGATGATGTTGGTCACCTACCAGGTGCTGCTTCCTCCAAACATCCAAACAAGGGCCCAAAGTACACACCAAGCCACGTGCACCCACCTCTGGCATTACCATTCCCCCAGTCCCTTGGAACTGTTCCCACATTCACTGCCTGCTCCCAGATTTCTCTGCCAAAAAGGGATTTGCTGTTACCTGGAAATCGATGACGAGGCTCCAGAAGCGTCCCCCAAAGACAAGGTTCTGCTGGAATGTGACAGCACTGCTCCATCATGCTGCACAAATCCATTTCCACCCAGCACAGGGACGCCATCCCTTGTCACGCGTGGCCAGTGGCTTCTGGAAAGGGCCTAGGTCAGCAGGACATCCACATCCTGGCTTCTGGAGCTCCTTGGGTAGCCATTTGGCCAGTTCCTCCCCTCTGCAGCCCCAGCCTGGGCTGTTTGTGGCTCCCTGTGCCCCAGCTGTGCCCGTCACACGTGGTGTGAGGCACGCAGCCCGCAGAGGAAACCCTGAGTGACAAACCCTGGCGCGGGGGGTGGAGGCGAGACCGGAACAGAGCCGGCACAGCCTCGACTGCCATCTCAGCACCTCGGGGTGCTGCCCCTGCCCTGAGACCTTGCGCCAAGGCAGGATGGAGGATTTGGGTGAGTTGGGCCTCTCCGGAGCTGATCCTGCAGCCAGGCCTGGCTTGGGGTCACATATTTGGCACCTCCGGAGAGCCTTTTGCTTCCTGTACCTCAGGACTGGGAGGGGAAGCCGCTGAGGGGCAGCCACGGATCCCTGCTCCCTCTTGTGCCTCCCCCATCCCAAGGGGAGGTCGAGAGAGCACTTGGCCAAAAATGGAGCAAGCTCGAGAGCAGGAAATGGGCTGTGGCAGCGCCGCAACCCTGGCTGCACCCGGCGGGAGCTGGGAGCCATCCCTGGCCTGGGGCAGGGGAGCTGGGCTCAGGGAAGCAGCCACACTGCTGGGGTCATGCCCTGTTTCCCAGTGTGAGGGACAGCCAAGGCAGCAGCCACCACTGCTGGGGACATTCCCTGTTTCCCAGTGTGAGGAATAGGCAAGGCAGAGAGGCAAAAGCAGAAAGGAAAAGTGCTTGGCCCACCTTGGGGGAAATGGTGCTCTGGACATGCAGGATGGGCCCAGGGTGAGCTTTTCCCTGCCAGGGCTTATGCTGGGTCCAGTTGAGGACTGGCAGAGTTTTCTTTGCTGGCCAGGGATGGTGTGTGGAGACAGGACCCTTTGCCCCACTCTTTGGGAAGGTGGGCACATCCTGCACTGGGATGGGGGCCTCGGGGAGGGTGCTCAGGGACACTGGCAGCTGGCCAGCAGGACCTGCTGTGACACTACTTTTTCTTCTGAGATTTTGGGAGTGCTACAAGACCGCAGGGTGTGGGGCTTGACCCGGGTGTCTCCGTGCAGATGCTTTGTTGGCAGAACTGGAGCAGAGCTCCTGCCTGGCCTCCAAGGACCGTGTGCTGCAGGGACCAAGCTCCTGCCAGGATGCCCAGCATGGCACCCTGAAGGTAATGCCTGGGCAGAGAGACCCCTCAGCTCATGATGGGGTGGTGGAGCTGGGCAGGGGAAGCGGCCAGGGGAGCACCCTGAGGGCTCTGCCACAAGGGCTTGTCCTTTCAGGTGCCACTGCCACCTCCAGCTCAGCCTCCAGGAGAAGGTTTGGATTCAGTGTACAGGTAAAAACAGCCATGGGAGGGCAAAGCCATCTAGGGCTGTCCATTCTTTGCTGGGATCTGCCATCCAGGGCCACCTGGGACAGATTGTATCCTGCATACCTGCAGCGTTCCCTGCCTGTGAGAAAGGGCTGTGTTGGCAGGGGTGGGGGGTCTTCATCCCGGCCTTGGGGTGGACATCACAGCATCTCCCCTCTCTGCCATGTCCAGCACCCCTGTGCCAGTCCCAAAGCCACTGCTCCCCTCACCCCCACGCACGGAGGCCGCCCGGCAGCTGGATGAGCTCCTGGCCGACCTAGGTCACACGCAGAGCAAGGTGAGCCTTGGCCCTGGGGCACCAGGTTGAGGGGTTTGGCCCTCACCCAGACCTCACCATCCTCCTTCCCAGCAGCTGGCAGCTGCAGGGCAGGGAGCCGGGGTGCCCGCAGAGTCCTTGCTGGACGACATGCTGGACAGCCTCACCCGGGACCTGCAGGAGCTGGGCATCACGGCCGCACCCGCCGGCATCTGCAGCGCCTGCCACAAGCCCATCGCTGGCAAGGTGAGCCCCTGCCACCAGCCCGGTACCCTGGGCCTCCCCCCGGAGCTGCCCTCACAGCCCCCATGCCTCCTCCTCACAGGTTCTCACAGCCCTGGGCAAAACCTGGCACCCCGAGCACTTCACCTGTGCCCAGTGTGGGCAGGAGCTGGACAAGGGGCCCTTCTTCGAGCAGGGCGGGCAGGCGTTCTGTGAGGAGGATTATCACCAGGCCTTCTCCCCGCGCTGTGCCTACTGCGCCGGCCCCATCCGCGAGGTGAGCGAGTGACCCTGAGTGACCCCCGGGCCTCCCCTGCCACCCCCAGCCACCACCAGCCCCCTCACCTCGGCTTTTCCTGCAGAAAGTCCTCACAGCCCTGGAGCAGACCTGGCACCCTGAGCACTTCTTCTGTGCCCACTGTGGGAAGGTGTTTGGAGATGAGGGTATGTCCCAAGGAACAGGCGCGGGGGTCTTGCCCCCATCCCAGGTATCCCCTGCTCTTGCACTTATCACCCATCCAACAACTCTCCGTGGTCTCTCCCTTGCCTCCTATCCTGGGTACCACCATGTCCACGTCCCACTGTCCCCAGTGTGAGCCAGCCCCAGGTGGGTACCCATCCCAATCACCTCCCTGCAGGGTTCCTCGAGCGCAACGGGAAGCCATACTGCCACCAGGACTTCCTGGCCCTGTTCGCCCCCAAATGCCAGGGCTGTGAGCGCCCTGTCATGGACAACTACCTGTCGGCCCTGCAGGGTGTCTGGCACACCGAGTGCTTCGTGTGCACGGTGAGTGGGACGCCGGGGATGTGCGCAATGGGGGTGTTCCCAGGGCCATGCCAGCCTTCCCCTCTCCTTCCCCCCAGGAGTGCCTGACTGGCTTCACCGGCGGGTCCTTCTTCGAGCTGGAGGGGCGGCCCTACTGCGAGCTGCACTTCCACCAGCGGCAGGGCACCATCTGCCACGGCTGCGGCCGCCCCATCACTGGGCGCTGCATCACGGCCGCGGGGCGCAGGTACCACCCCGAGCACTTCGTCTGCACCTACTGCCTGGGCCGGCTGCACAAGGGCACCTTCCGCGAGAGCGACGACAAGATGTACTGCCAGCCCTGCTATGACAAGCTCTTCGTCAGAGCCTAGCACACAGCCTTCCTGCCTGGATGTCCCCACCATCAATACACCTCGTGGCATTGTCCCTGCTGACCCAAATGCGCCTCATATCCCACCCATCAACATCCCTGGTGCTGGTCCCACTCGGCCAACTGTGTCCAGCCTTGTTGCTGCCATCATTCCTTGTCCCCCTCCCTGCAAGACATGCCTGGCATTGCTCCTTGGACCTGAAACAATAAAATACCTGGTCCTGCCTTTTCCCTGCTTACTGGTGGCTTTGGGGACAAGGGTGCAAGGCAAGGTGGGAGGGCTGGGAAATAGCACATGGTTTGTCACAAAGGGACACCTCTGGGAGCCATAGAGACCAGCATCCCTCCTGAAAAAGGCACCTGGGCCTAGCAGCAAAGCCAGAAGCACTAAAAGGGGCAGGCACACATCACACGTTAAAAACTTTATTTATATAAAAAAATCATTTTGTTTTAAAAGCGTTACAAGAGTGTGCACAGGAATCAGACAAGGAACGGCTTGGCGCTTCCCCCTCCCCACCTCCTTGGCCCCCCTCCCCACCAGGGCCAAGGAGGAGAGAAGGGGGATGCTGTCTTTTTGGTTCATTTGGAATTAAAAATTAAAAAAGGAATTAGTGTTTTACATATTTAAAGGAAAAGAGAAGAGTTAGACCCCAGAACAAAACCCAACCGAGCTGAGGTGGGGCTGGAAGCAGGGCAGGCCCAGCCGGAACTGGGGGAGAACTGGGGCAGGAGCAAGGCACCAGCTCTGCCCCTGCCTCTTCCCCATGCCTCGAGAGCACACCCTGGGGGGAGCCCCGGGCTGGGGGGGCTCCTGCTCCAGTTTGCAGCCTCCTACAGAGGCTTCCAGTTGCACAGGGAGCCCCAGGGCCCCCTGAAAGATCACAGCACATGGATGTGCCCCAGCACCACAGCCAAGAGGAGGAGGAGGAGGAGCACATCCCAACTCCCATGGCAGCCCAGGCCAAGAAACAGATGAGCACCCCGCACCCTCTCAGCGAGGGCAGGGGGGTTGGGCTCCCCCCAAAATAGGCTCCCAGCCCCACTGCAGACAGGTAAGGCTCCCAGCAGGGAAGGGAAGAGCTCAGCCCTGCTGGAAGCCCAGGAAACTCCCCCTTCCCAGGGAAGCAGTCGGACAGTACGATTCAAAGAGCTATTTCACAGTGGCAAAAGAAAGGCACGTGTCAAGATAAAGTCAGCGGGGCAGCGCCGTGGGATCCCAGCTCCAGGTGCTCAGCACAGTGCGCCCCGAGCCGCCTGCTCTCCCCAAAACCCTGCCGCATCTCCTCCCTCCACGGGGACCCTGGCCCACGCCCCAGCACTGACTCCCTTCTTCAAAGAAGGATCCTCCTCACACAGGCACTGGGTGGGAGCCAGGGCCACATTCAGACCCCTCTGCAGGATCCAGAACTGGATCTCCCTTCCCATGCCCCCAAAGCCTCATATAGAGTAAAGCAAGAGACGTTATTGCTGGTTTTCCTTCCCCTGGTCCCCGTGCCTCCAGTCCCTGGACTCTGGTCCTGCAGCCCTCAGGGAGGAGGGATGCTGCTGCTGTCCCCATGGCGCTGGTTGAAGAGTGATCCCACACGAAAAAAATATATCCTATAGGCAACAAAACCAAACCAAAAACAAGGCGGCGGCAAGTGAGGTCCCAGTCCCTGTCCCTGCAAGACACCTTGGAGCAGGGGGAAGGCATGGGAGAGAAGGCAGCTCCTGGTCAAGGCAGAGATCCGAGTCCTTGTGCAGCATCCACACCGGCTGATCCGGCAGAGTCAGGCAGGAAGGTTTTACTCTCAGGAGGAAGGAGGTGGTAGAGGATGAGAGGAGTTCTCAGTGGTGGTGTCCCAGAACAGAGAGGTGCAGCGGCCCGGAGGAGACCGAGTGGCCCAGGCTGCCCTGGGGACCCGGCCCAGGCGTTTGGCTGGATGGTTGGCACAGAAAGTCCAGCAAAATTCCAACAATAAGACAAGGTAAAAGTCGGTCCATTCCACCATGAAGAGTTATATATTTATATATATAATATATTATCAACCCAAACGGAGCAGAGGCAGGGACGCCAGCTAGATCTTCTGCTGTGGAGAGAGAGAGAGGGACAGATGTTAAGGCTGGAGTGGGAGTGAGGGCAGAGGCAGGATCACGGCACCAGTGATTGCAGCAGAAGTGATTGGAGCGGGATTTGGCTGGCCAAGCACCCCTAAGAGCACAGCAGGATCTGTCACCACTGCAGATTGGGCAGGACACCGTGGGACATACCGACATGGGGGAGGGCACATCAACATCTTCCTCTGCCTCCTCTACCTCAGGCTGCGACTCCTGCCCCTCCTCCTGCTGCAGACACATGCAGTTAGTAGGGGCCATGGCATGGGGGGTGTTAGTTGTGGGAGCCCAGCTCTTCTCTCCTCTGCCAGACTGGACAGTGATGTGGCATTTCCTGCACCCATCCCACTCTTCCCAAGTTAAAGAGAGCTGCTCACCATCAACGGCGCTGCCTTCACCGGCTCCATCTCTCCGAGGTCACCGGATCGATCCAGCGTCCTGCTGTGGTCCCTCTCGTTGAGTGTGGAATAGTTGTCTGGAGCAGGAGAGGGGACAGTCAATCAGTCATGTCACCTCTATGGGGGGCTGCACCGCCCCTGCAGGAGATGTGAACTCTGCCCTGCTCCCCACACACCGACAGGGAGTCCCTCTCCTACCTGGTCCCATGTTGCTCATCTGGATCTCCTCCCGGGAGGATTTCTTGTCTACAAGCATGAGAGAGCACATCAGGAACAGTTCCTGCAGCCAGGAGCCAGAGAGGAACTGCTCCCTGCCCCAGCTGGGGGAGCCCAAGCCCAGCTACAGCTGCAGCTCTGTGACCCAAGGACACTACAGGACTGATGGTACCAGCCCCAAGAAGCCATCTAAGGCCCAAAGTGATGGCTCTGATGGCCAGGAAAGCCATCCAAGTCCCATACTAATGGTCCTATGTGAGCAGCTGTGGCTGCCAGGGAAACCAAAGCTGAGGAGCAAGGGAGAGGACAAACACCAGCTGCCCTGGTGGGATGATGGCAGGCACAGGTGCTGAAGGCAAGCACATACCTGTTTTTTGGTTCCTGTCGATGAGAGGCAAGGTGCTGTCATCAAAGGAGTTGCCTCCCTGGGTCCGAGAGGCATTGCTCAGGTTCACCTACAGCAACAGACAGGGACCACTCAGATCCGGGGCCCAGAGGTTCCTTCCTCATCAGCACATTCCAGCCCTCCAGCACCAGCACAAACCCAGGAACCCTTCCACAGCCCTTGAATAAAGGGCCCAAAGTAACCAGAAGGTGCTGAAGCCCCCACTGTACCCCTATCAGAATGGGGGGGGGGACGGGATGGGGACTGCCTGGACCAGGGCAGTGCCTGGCCCTCCAGCAGCAAGGGCAGTCCCTGCTTATGGGAAGGTAACTGAGTTTGACAGTGTTGAAGAACAGGGTTCTCCCACAGCAGCACTTAAAGAGTGACGAAATTCCTGCCTCATGCTCATGTGGGACACAGGGCATGACACTTTACAGAGCGTTCCTAGCAGACTTCCTGATGGCCATTGGCTGAACAACAGCACAGGGACACCTCTGTGGGTGCCCAGTGCCACCAGCAAGGTGAAGAGCTGCAGGCCAGTACTGCTAAGCTCCAGGAACACCTTCCTCCCTGCTGCAGAACCCCACCTACTGCCCTGGCCACCACAGGGCATCCCCACACCTGGAAATCTGACTTCTTCCAGCCTTCCTTCTCAAGGGGCTTCCGCAGCTCCTTATAGCCCCAGACTGTCTGCAAGACGAGGGCGGCTGCCCGGACTTCTCTCTCTGAGCGGTTCCTAGAAAGAGGTGAAGGAAGAGATGTTTGGAAACCTGGAGAAAGTGAAGCCCCTCTCCCCACCCCTGGTATCATCTGTTGAGCAGAGCCTACCCAGATTTGTTGATCAGCACAAGCTTCTCAATCCCCTGTGTTTCCCGGAGCTTTTTGGCCGCCTCGAGGTTGTCCACGATCACTTCATTGATGGTGTTGAGGATTGACACCACTGTGTCCTCAGAGAGATTTTTGGCAGGGGTCTGCTGGCCTCCAGGCAGGTTCTTCACTAGGTTGGGGATGGCATGTTTGCCTGGGAAGGATAAAGAGATGGGTGTGAGCAAGCAGGGAACAGGACTGAAGGGAAAACCACTGACAGGTGACCCGTTTTGCTGTCCCTCTCTGCAGAGCCCAGCAATCTCTGCTCTGCGTGAGGGTAGCAGACGGAGGCTGGGCTGATGCTGTGCCCACGCACTTCCCCAGCAGCCAAGAGGAGAAGGAGGAAGCTCCTGCTTAGCCTGCAGGGATATAGGGAGCGTGCGGTTCTCACCGATCAGCTCCTTGTTGCGCAGGTCCACGGCCAGGTTGCGCAGGGCCCCGGATGCCGCTTTCACCACGCGCTCGCTGTCGTGGGTCAGGAGGTCAGCGATGGCGGAGAGCCCCTTCTCCTGGCGCAGGGCTGAGCGGATGTACCGGCCATACTGCGGGAGGCACAGGGCCACCGTGTCACCCGGGGCTGGGGACACCGCTGCCAGCCCCCACGGGTGGTGTTCGTGGCTGCCCACACCCCTCCCCTGTCACCCCACCAGCTCCGTGGGCACTCACCGTCCAGCTGCCAGCACACAGGTTCTGGATGGCTCCTGCTGAAGCCTCCAGGATAGCTGGAGTCTTGCTTTCCTTCAGGAGGGAGATGTATATCCGCACCACTTCTGGCTGGAAGAGGAGCTCGTAGCCTGCCAGGAGGACATGGGTAGGAAGGGTTTATCCAAGGGCTCTGCTAGTGTCTGCCTAATCCAAAGAGGCACTGCTGGGCAGACAAATCTGGAAGCTTCTACCCAGGTTCCCAGGGATGAGATCCTTGGCACAGAGAAGGCTAGGCTGCCCCAGAGGTACCAGAAACCTCAGCCAGTGCTTGGTCAGGGGCTGTGATTCACATGCAGTGAGACACTTGCCCCCCGAGGCTTCTGGGAATGACCCTTCCTCATTCTCACAGCTGGGGAACAATTTAAGACAGAGATTTTAGCTTTAAATTATGCCTGTTCTTCAAGCCCAGGAGTGAAGAGCAGGCAAGAAGGCAACTGTGCTGGCAAGTCTGAGACCACCACAGAGGGCTGTGTCACTGTGCTGTCCCTCAGCCCCTGGGGTAGTATTTCCCTCTGAAGCCTGTCCTGAGGCAGCACTGACCTCATCCACACACAAGATCCTCACAACTACTGGCAGAGCTCATGTTTTAACAGGGCCTTGGGCATTCCTGCTCCAAACCCAACTTCTGCCCATTGGAGAGGCTCACTTCAATGGGAAACAGCTCCTCTCACTCGCTCGTCTCCCAGGCTGCTGTAGCGAAAGCTGCCCTGACACCCAAGTCCTGCATAATCACTGAAGGAGCATACCTTTGGCTGGAGTTGTTCTTTTGGGAAAATCCACTGTGTCGGCACCAGAGTCTTCTGGGAGCTTTTTACCTTCAAAGGGCAAGTGGAGAGGCATGAGACTCCTCCTCTCCCCACCCACCTTGGCCCAACAGCTCTTTGCCACTTGCAGGAACAAGCCCAGAGGCGAGCTGAAGCCAAGCGACCAGCGTGTCACAGGAAGGGACATTGGGGGCATTAGCCACACTGCAGGCAGAATGTGCCCAGCTAGGGAGGGGGGAAAAGAGAGCTGGAGAAAGCACCCAATTAAACCATGGAAAAAGTAAAACCAGGAGCGAACTCACCTCTGGAGAACCACTCGTCTATTGGTGAGGCGGAGAGAAGGACAGGAGAGAGGGGAGGCAGGAGGAGAGAAGTGCCAACAGCATCATGGGGCAGATCATTGGCAAGAAAGCAAAGGGAAGGGGAAGGGGCAACACAGGAGAAAAGGGAAGGCATGGAATTAGTGGACATGTATCCATCACCATCCCGCCACCACAGACACCCATCACAAAGCTTGTGTCAAATGCTTTGGGCAAGCCAAGCAACAGCTCCCAGAGCCAGGGAAGCAGGGACCACTGCACCTCCAGAGAAAGCTGCCATTCAGGCGTCACATGAGATGCCTGAGTAGGAGCACAAAGACCCCAGACCACCCTCAAGACCTGTCTCTGTTCCCCTCCCTCCCTTCCCTGCTGCTGGCGGCACACAAACCTTTGCCCTTCTTGGCCCCGAAGCAGCTGGCATTGTGGGGCCCAGCGTTGTTGGCGGGGACAAGGGGCGTCTCCTGGTAGCGCTCAGCGTGGGGGATCTCACGGTGGACTTGGTAGGACAGGTTCCTCAGCAGGCACACACAGTTCTCCACCAGCTGGGGAGAGAACCAGTGTCTAACTGAGAGAGCAGCACTCCAGGCAAGCAAGGGCCCAGCTTGAGCTTAAAGCTCAAGGAAAATCCAAGCCAAGACCTTATCCAGGCTGATCAGGTAGCCCTGAGCCACATGACAGTGGTATGGGGATGAGTGACACAACCAGGACCCTGTTGGGGAGGCCAACATTCCTACCCCAAACTGCAGGCTGAGTGCCAGGTACACCCTGTGCAGGCTCTCCCTTTCCCAACACCAGTCCCACTGTGGTACCTTGCTGTCTGAGTCCTTCTGGCCGATCTCGGACTGCACAATGTAGATCAGGGCGTCCACCAAACCGTCACATTCCCGCAGCTTCCGACGGGCCTCGCTCCGCTCCGAGCTCACATTCCTGGCAGACAGGAGAGAACCATCATGGGAGAGACAGCTGAGGGCAGGCGAGGGGCAGCCCACATCCTGCACAGCTCAAGAGAGAAAACAGCTCCTGTAGCTCCCCACACTGAGGGTACACGCCTCCAAACTCAAGGCCTGCACCACCAGCACCTGTCTTATGAGAGCAGCTGCTCCACAGTCCTCTGGAAGTGCCAGGAACAGCCCAGAAGGCGTGCTGCAGCCCAAACTCAGGCCAGTGCTCTGCCAGATCCATACCTAAGGCAGCCAGCAGTGTTGGTGAGCACCGACTCCCACTCTATATGGCGAGGTTTGGAATCCTCGTTGGGCTCCCGCTCCCAGCCGGAGCGGGGAATGACCACCTCATCGGTCAGGGCATGTAGTGCATGATCCACGATGGCCATCTTGATGGAGTCATGTGAGGACAGGTTCCACAGTGTCCCTGCAATGCCACAAGTGGAAAGTGAGCACTTGGACCCTGACCACAGACCTCACCCCAGGGGCCAGCCTGTCCTGCCCTCCCTGGAGTCACTACCTGTGATGACCTCGGTGAGGTCCATGTCGTGGGCCTTGCGCAGCAGGCGCACCAGTGCGGGCACCCCGTCGCAGTTCTTGATGGCGATCTTGTTATCCTGGTCCTTGCCGAAGGAGATGTTCTTGAGAGCTCCACAGGCGCCGTAGTGCACCTCCTTCTTGGGGTGATCCAGTAGCCCCACAAGCACAGGGATGCCCTTCAGCCGGCGCACCTCCGTCTTCACCTTGTCGTTGCGGTAACACAGGTGCTGCAGGTAGGCGGCCGCGTTGGACTTGACGGCGTCCAGCCGGAAGCTCAGCATGGCTATGACCTCTGGCAGCTCCGGCTGGCGCCAGTTCCCTGGGGCCGGGCCGCCTTTCCGCAGGCTGTCCAGGCTGGCCAGGCTGCCCCGCTCATGTTGGGCCAGTGGGGCCCAGTAGTACCGGTCAGGGGCCACTTCATCCACCAGCATGTCTTCATAACTCCTAGGAGAGAGGGCAAAGGGCATCTGAGCACACTCCTGAACCAGGGGGAGGCAGTGCCCCTTCCAGCCCACCAGAAGGGATGAAGCTGGATCTTGATCTCTGATCCCTGCAGAGGCAGAACCCAGCCCTGAAGCACAGGAAAGAGCCAGCCCCACAGGCAAGGGGTGCTGCTGCCCTGGGGACAGGCTGAGTTGGGCACCAAGAGCCACAGGCTCCAGGGATCAACCTTGTGGCTCCCAGGGCAGGCCCGGGGAAGAGCCATGGTCCCAGACACCTGCCCTGGCCAGGAACAGCTTGTCCAGGGACTGGCAGCACTGGGAATGAGCCCAAATAAGCACACAGAAGTTTAAAGTGTAACTACCGCCCTGCATGCCAAAGTAACATTTCACACCCCCAGAACATACACCTCTCAAATCCCAGATTCTCCCATTTTTGCAGTCACTGGCACTATAGTCCTTCCCCCACCCAGGCACAGGAATCCAGCAGATTTCCAACAGAAAGGGATGGGAGGAGACAGCTCAGTCATCCCTGCTGTGCCAGGGCACTGAGGACATTCAAACAAGACCCAAGGACAGGCTTGTACCTCCAGCTCACACACCTGCCCCCAGGCAGAGGAATCCAGCAGATTTCCAACAGAAAGGGATGGGAGGAGACAGCTCAGTCATCCCTGCTGTGCCAGGGCACTGAGGACATTCAAACAAGACCCAAAGACAGGCATGTACCTCCACTCCAGCTCACATACCTGCCCCTGGAGCTCCTAGATCAGGCACAGGCAGCTCCAGCCGGAGTATCCTGACAAGGATGGTGGCAAGGTCCTGCTGCTGCCACCACTTCCTTTCCTACAGCCTCTGGTACAGCCATCAGCCACCGGCTTTAGAGCCACTTCCACAGTACACAACCCCTGGGCACTGTGGCACTGCCATGGTGTGGCAGCAGGCTGCCAGGCTGGCTTCCAGCAGGTCCCAGTGGGGACATGATCCATGCCTGGCTGCTCAGAAGTGCCAAGGAGCAGCAGCATGAGGCTGGAGCAAGACACAGCTACCGACACTTTCCAACATGGCTGGCAGCTGATCCCACTCCGTGCCAAGACTCACGCTCCCCAAAGGGAGCTCCCATCCCACCGTGGTGCTGGATCCCACCCTGCAATTGTGGAGGATCCTACCTCCCGCAGTGCCGGCTCCCCTCCAGGCAAGATGGGGCTGGCAGGGAACGGGAAGGACCCCCTTCCCTCCTTCCCTGCAGAGAGGGAGCTCTGACAACAGCCCCAGAGCAGAGGCTGGAGCTCTCCACAGCCCATGGCAGCCAGCACGCGGGGCGTCCCGCGGCTGGAGGCGCTCCTTCAGCTCCGCGTGCCTGGCGAGCTGCCTCCCCGAAGGAAGTCGTTAACAGCCAGGCTCCTGCTCAAGACAAACATCTCTTGGAGGTGGGGGGACGCTGCTCTCCCTGTTCCCATTCCTGTGAGCTAGGCAGCCAGTGTGGACCGTAACTGAGAAGGTGGGGGACAAGCCAAGTTCAACAGCGCCTGGATTCCACAGATTGCTGTGATCTTTATCGCTCTGCCCAGGGAGAGCAGAGCAGGGCTCAGGGGCCCACCAACCCATCTTTCATACCCCGAGTCATTCCTGCAACTCCAATAGAGCTGACCTTCTCCCTCTACGTGACCCACATCTCCCAGTCTCCCACCTGGCTGCAGCTCCTGCACTTGACTCCTGTAATGCCCTTCCACCAGGACATGGAAGAGCAGGAGCACAGACACCTTCCCACACAGCAGAGCGGGCTCATGGTCTCAAAGGCCGCCCAGGACACAGCCGAGGGAAAGTACACAAGCCAGAGTCTCTGTCTAGACAAGCAGCCAGGGGCTGGACACACTTGGGTAACCCCTTCTGCCCAAGATGCTCCCTGAGGTACCAGACCTGATGGCCATGTGCTCAAAACTGCCAACACTGGCTCATCCTGGGGTGCCCAAGGAGGGAGAAGCCTGGAGCAGCCCTGCCTGCCCTCCTCCAGCCAGCACAAGCTGCACAAAGTAAGGAGGCTGAGCAAATCCATCTGGGTGATCAACTGCCCTGACTGGTTCACCACAGCCCAGAAGCACTTGTGCTGGCACCTGCCACAAGGACAACTAAGGCTGCTCCTTCAGTCCCTTGAGACAGCCAGGAGCTACCATGGATTTACAGTATGCACCTGGATCAGGCAGATCTCCACAGCAAGAGTCTCCTTTCCCCCAGGTCTCTTCCTGTTGCCTCTGTTTTATGGCCCAGGATCTTAGGCCACCTGTGCTGAGCCCTACCTGTCTGCCTGGGCCCACTATGGGGCACTCAGGAGGTGCTGACACAGCCCCTCCTCCATCTCCAGGACTCTGTCTCAGCCCCTCACTCCATTGCTACCTCACCACCCTCAGAGCCATTTCCCAGTACCTGGCCAAAGCCCTGCTGACAGCCCAGCCAGAAGCAAAGCAGGAAGCAGCGCTTGTGCAGGGACAGCTGGCACAAGAGACCAATAGGCAGGAGTCATGGCCTCAGACAGGTGACATCCTGAATGCCTGGCAGGGCTGGAAGGACTAACAGGACCCTGCTCTGGCCTTCAAGGGCAGCACAGCCCAGCAAGCTGAAAAAGCCACCATCACCACAGACACACAAGGAGGAGAAGCTGCTGCTGCTGCCAAACAGGTTGAACAGCTTCTCCCGCCCTGCCCTGCAGCAGGGTCTGGCTGTGCAGGAAGGAACGCTCCTGGGCCGAGCCCTGCTCACCCCAGCCTGGGCTAAGCTACCCTTTCCAGGGCTGCTCTTAGCTCAGGAAGAGCACAATCATGGGACTACAGCCGCACACAACCCACAGAGGCACCGCTCCCAGAGGAATGTGCCATACTGGGGCACACACAGCCCTGGTGGCACAGAAGGAAGGGCCTGGAGCTACATCCAGCTGCCCACTGGAACTCCTGGCTGCAGGACGACCAGCTCAATTAGTATCCAGGTTTAACCACTAATTAAGCAGACAATTAGAACCGGATGCAAGTTTTCTCCTGTGTGAGCCGCGTGTGACTCAGCTCACAGTGTTGTGTCCATGGCACTCCTTCCTCCAAGGATGGTAAAGTTCAAGGGACTCCTGAGCACCCCAGAGACTCCTGCCACATACCTGAGCCGTCGTCGAGCATCAGACGGGGTCCCTGCTCTCCTGGCCGTGCCATAGTCAGACATGAGCCCGTAGTCCACATCTTCAAAGCCCACGCTGCGCTGGTCATCCTCCAGGCCATAGGGCTCGGGGTGGAAATGGTTGAGGTCCATGTTGCTGCCCCCAACACGCACCTGGGGCTGGGGGCCGTAGATGTCCTGGCGGCTGGGGGCCCGGTAGGTGTCCATGGAGGGGCGGTAGCGCTCGTCGATGCGGGTGACGCGGGACAGGCTGCCGTAGCTGTGGTCGCTGCCCGGGTACCCATCCTCGTAGGGGCGGCCGTAGCCATCGGGGTAGTGGTAGTTGCGAGGGAGGGTGGCCGTGCCCGCCTGGCCCAGGTAGCTGCCGGGGCCCCCGTTGCCATTCTTGCGGAAGTTCCTGTCCATGGTCTGGACGTAGTTGCTGGTGACAGGGGATGTTTCCAAAGGCAGCCCGTCAGGCCCCACCGGCACCTGCTGCACCGTCCGGGTGGTCACAGTCTTCACCACTTTCTTCACCTGGAAGGGGGTGACACATGTGCAAGGGCACGCTCACATCAGGAAACCCACCATGTCTCTGCGTTCCTAGATTCCCCTTCCAGCCCACCATTTCACTTCAGGTACATTTCGCACCCTGTTTCAGCTCGTGGAAGAGCACCCAGCCGCCAGGGTCCCTCACCATGCCCTGTCCCTCCATGATGTCCCCAGGCCCGTACCGTGGTCTCCGTACGCCGAGTTGTCCCATCATCTGATGTCTCCACAGACACGACCGACATGGCCCCTTCCGGGTCCTCCTCCATGGTGTACGTCTCCTCCACAATCTGGCCCGGGTCCTGCATCCTGGGGATTGTGCTGTACAAGAGGTGGCTGTGGTCCTGAGGGGAGAAAGAGACAGGCAGTCAGGCCCTGTCACCAATCTGGGCCTTCCTGGTGCCAGCTGGATGAGAGACCTTTCTTCACAGGGAGCCCTGATACCTTTTGGAAGAAGGTACCTTTAAGCCAGGGTGGCCACATGAGGAGCCCAAATCACCCTCTTCTAGTTGGAATGTGGACACTGGGGCATTATCCTGCACCCTCCCACAGAAAGCAGGCTGCCCACAGCCAGAGGGCTGAGCTCCCCCTACCTGTGGCCCGTTGAGCTTCAGATCTGAATATTTCTGCCTTTCCAGGTCAGCATCGCCCAGGAAACGTCCGTTCTGAAACACAGCAGAGCAGCAGGCTCGTTACTACACTGATCTCTCATGTACCCAGCCTCACTTCCCTGCAGGGCCCTGAGCAGCCCATCTCATGCATCTGACAGAGACACCCACCATGCACCCCACAGGAACCCCCAGCAGAGGAACATCCTCCTCAGAGGTCTGTGCCACATGCAGCAAATCTCCTCTAGAGTCGGAGGAGACACCCCAACACCCCAGCTCTCCCGCATGCTCCTGATGGAATGGCCACAACCCTTCCCTGCTCCCTGGCAGGGCCCTGGACACCTTCCACATCTCCTGACGCAGGAGCCACCAGTGACCCCAGAGGCCCTCTGGGCCTGAGAGAACTGCGCAGTGGCCAATCACAGGGTGCTGCTGTTTGACACTTGAACTCCTCCTCTGTCCACCCTGCCCTGCCCCACAGACCCCTCCTGGCACCACCACCTTCCACAGCCGCAAAGGCACCTGGCTCCTGCACATCGCCACGCACCAGCCCTCCGAGCACCCCTCTCCAAGACTGAGCCTGAGAAAGTGAGGAGACACCTCAAGCCAAGGCAGATGAAACCACATTTGCAGCCCTGTAGAGAAGATCTTTCCCAGCCCTGGTTTGGCCATGTGAGGACTCACAGACTCCAGGGATTTGCCCTCTGTCACACACAGAGGGAGACGCACACCCCAGCCTCAGCATTTCAGCTGCCCTCCAAGCAGCCGAGCAGGATGGGGAGCAGAGATACCCTGGACAGCCAACCTCTGACCTTCCCAAAACCAGAGCACAGCCAACCTGACAGCAAGACCCTCCAGACTGGCACCTCCTCTCCTGAAACCTCTGTCTGCCAAGGGAGGTCTGCACGCCCCCAGACCGACTCCAGTATAGCAGTGCCACAAGAACAGCCGGGCCCTCCTCCACCTCCTGTATCCAAGGAGGGCGGAGGGGAGGCAGCTCCGGGGGCTCCAGGAGCCTGTGCACACCCCTCTGCCAAGGGGGTGTTTTACCTGGTGCCGCCGGGTGAGCGTGCCGTTGGCCAAGCCCGGGCCAGCGTCCTGTGGGGAGACCCGGACTCGCTCCAGCTGGGCTGAGACATGGCGCCGCTCCTCCTCCAGGGCCCGGGTCAGCTTCTCGAATTGTGCCTCCTGCTCCTTGACAGAGGCAAGGATGCTGGCGGTCGACTCCACTTCCGAGTCGTCCATGGGTGACAGGTGCCCAGGGTGGGCAGGGCGGGGGGCACGGGGAGGCACAAGCAGAGGCGGCTTGGTGTCAAGGTGAGGGTGGGAAAATTGACCCAGAAGGGCAGGAGCCCCTCTCTTCACTGTACATGATTTTGGGGGAGGAAAGGAGGAGAGAAGAGCGGTCAGAAGAGACTGATTTCATTAAGACAGATTTTCAGAACAGGAAAAAAAAATCTTATAGCATTAACACCCACTCCCACCCATCACCAGAGAGCTGGCAAGAGGGTCCCGGAGCAGGACTCAGATGCAAACTGCCCCAGCATTAAAGCTTGGAAAAGTGGCACTGTGGGAACAGAAGGTCCCCCCAGCACAGCAAACAGGTGGGCCTGAGCCAGGTTCACAAGAGCTGCTTTGGGCTGAGGGCAAACCTCATGGGCAAGGAAAAGCTGTGGGCAGACAGTGCAAGAGGGGAGGGCTTGTCCCTGGGGTGGGGCAGGAGACACTCCTGAAGAATGAGAAGTGACCCACATCCTACTGCTTCCTTCAGGGAAGGGCGGAGGGAGAGGGCCATGTCACTTATCTGCTCCCTCCTCTCTAGTGTGGTAAGAGATGGGGAGACAGCCCTGGCTCCATAGCTCCTTCCTAGCCAGTAAAGAGGATGGAATGAATCCTTTAGGGGGATCACATGAGCCCCTCTGACTGCTGCCAAAACTCACCACCCTCCAGGTATCCACCAGGGCTCTCCTTCCAAGGATCCTCAGCCCACAGACCTGGGAATAGGCTTCAGCCTGGACCCCTCCAACACTCCCACCCAAAGCAGAACAGCAAGTGAGCCACAATCAACATTTTGGTACAGAAAGGCAATATTCTTCCATACAGACCTGTCAGAGGAGGAAGCTCAGGTTTGATTGGCAAAGGCACGGGACAGCCAGGTCTAGACGCAGAGAGTCATGGGAGAAACAGCCCAGCCACCACAGTGAGGAAGCAGGAGGGAACAGAGCTGCAGGGACAGCAGGAGCAGGTCAAAATCACACACAAGAAGCCCTAAACAGAAGGTAGGGCAGGCACAAACTGGGAAATGGGCGCCTCTCTCCCACCCCCTCCCCTCTGAGGGATGGGTCTGGAAGGGCCAGTGGGGTTGCAAACATGGTGTTGCTCCCACAACAGCCCCCCAGCTCAACGGAGACTCCAGCACCCCTTACTGTTCCTTCCCACCGACAGGAGGAACGGCAGAGGCGGAGAGGAGCGGCCAGGGCTCAGCCCTCCACCCCTCCCGCACAGCCCGGCCGAGTCCCTGCAAGCCCGAGAGGTTTTCCCAAAGCTGTGCAGTCATGGCAGGCATGTGGGGACTCGCTCGAGCCGGGCAGGCAGCACAGAGACTGCTTTCCCACGGTCTCCAACACTGGCTCTGCCCGCTCCACTTCCCGATGCCACCGCCCCAGAGGGCCGATAAGGACGACCCGGGACTGAGAGAGAGCTTGTGCAGGCAGCATCCCTGCTCCCACCATCTCCTGCAGCCCTTCCAAACCCAGCCTGCAGCACATGCTGGTGCACAGCAGCTCAGTAAAGTCTTCTGATCTGTCAAACCCCTCCCCACGCCTCCTGTGGCTCTGCTCCCCAAAGCCTCCCTCGGGTACGGGCGCGTGTCAGCCACGGTGGCACCGCCACAGCGGAGCCCAGCCACGCAGGGTGGATGTTTTCCAAGTGCTTTGGAGGGTGCCCACAGCACGTTCCACCAGCTGGTCACTGCCACTCTGTCATCTGTCTTCACCAATAAAAAAATCCCGTTGCTCTACTTGTGCCCACATGGTGCCCAGCAGGAGAAGGAGCCATGGCACACCTGGCCACGACCCACCCCACACACGCATCCCAGGGAGAACGCTGCCCACCACCCTCTGGAGCCCAAGGCAGCTTTTGGAGGCTCCCAGACATGACTCCTGCCTCATGCATGCAGCTTTCCACCCCTCCCACCTTGCAACAGGTACTCCCTGAGGTTTTTCCAACAGATCAGCTCCCTGAGCCTTGTATGGAAATACAGGGATGGCTCTGACCCTGGCTGCTCCCCTGCCCTGTGGATTTGCAGGATTCCCCGACGGAGAGGGCTGGTTCCTTCCAGAACAGTGCTGACAAACCCCCACTCTCATCTGTGAGTAACACTCCCTATCTCTGGTGGTCTACCACCCACTTTAAGCAGGGGCACAGACCCTCAGCCTTTCCAGAACTCCCTGATGGAAGGGGACCAGATCTCTTTGCCACATCTCAGTGCTGTCCAGCAGGACACAGAGCAGTCTTACCAGACACCCTAGACACCCTATGCAACTGCAGCATCCAAAATCCCTGCTTTGGACCATCCAAAGTCTCCCTGGCTTGTTGGGATTTGTTTCCAGAGTGGTATTTCAGCAGACCCTCTAGAAGAGGAGAACAGCCTCCCCGTGGAGAAGTGAGCCTCCACAACATGGCTTGTCAAAGCAGCTGTGCTCCCTGGCCAGCCCTCAACTGTCCCAATGTAGAAGAGGCAGATTTTTAGGGCACAGGAGAGCAGAGACAGCTCCCTGAACGCAAGGAGAGACTTGGCTGGTCTGGTCTCATGAAGAGGATCATGCCTGCAGCCAAGAGTAGACTAGCAGGGTCTGGATCCATGGGAAGCATGGACAGGAGAGACAGGAGCCCCAGAAGATCCCCTTGGTCCCACACGTCTGCCAGACAGGGGCCACACAGCCCACAGGGACACCCCAGCCCCAAATCCCCACCTCTGCACGTTCCCTGGGAATGGGGCTGGGAAACATGGACACTAACAATGAAACCTGCAGGGCTGTTAGGGCCCCAGATAAGGGACCAGAGCAGCTGTGAGGCTGTTTCCTTCCCGTCCCTTCCACAGGGAGTAAACACAACAGCAGGGGAAGGAACAGGACAGGTCCCGCACCCTCTGGCTCCAGGGGATGCTCAAGGAGGGGCCACCTGAGGGTCTCCCAGCAGGATCAGGCCATGTTAAACAGAAAGACTCAGTGTTGGGGGGCTGCACTGCCTACACAGTTGTCATTCCTGCCCTGAGCACTGGACACAGCTCCATGATGGGCAAGAAGTGCCAGCAGAACGGGGTCTCTCCCGGTTTTCCTCCACCACCAGGACAGAGCAGCTCCCTCTACCCTTGTTCCAGCCATTGTCTTCATCGATCTGGGATTAAAGACAGAATTACAGAGCAGCAGTGCCAGGTCCAGAGAGGTCAGCAAGAGCTGTCCCCTCAGACACATCCAGCACCATCCCAGCTGGAGCACGGCCATTCCCTGGGTTTGGCATAAAAACCCCAAACTTGGCCCTACACCCCCCAGCTGTGAGGAACCTGCCCCACATTCAGGGATAGGGCCCCTTGACACATCCCAATGCCATATCAGGCAGTCAGTGGCCATCTCTGGAATGAGACAGGGAGGGCAGGAAGGGGAGAGCCTCAGCTATGCATCCTGCTCCCTCCAGCCAGTGAGCGTCTCAGCTTCTCGTGACAGTGCAAAGCCAAGTACACAGGAACCCGCAAGGGTGAAATTCCAGGGATCGCTTTGCGCCCATTCCCCTCCTCCTCCCCCCCAGCCTCTGAAGATCCAACTACAGAGCATTCTTCCAGAGCCAGACCCTGACCGGCTCTGAGGATGGCTCATGAAAGCCTTTTCATCATGACAGAGGCACTTGCTGACACACCCGTTACTTAAAAACCCCAGCAAGCCAAAAATATTTCAGCTGGCTCAGTTCAGGGCAAACCGAAAAGCCTGAGGACAAAGCACACCCTGAACAGCTTCACCCCAGGGGCAGAATCCTCTCTGTCCTCCCAACAATCAGTATGAGGGAACCACAGAGAACAATGCAGTGACCCAGAAGTTTCACACCTAAATCTCCCTGGCCTTATCTCCCAACTTCCTGGCACCAACTCCACCCTGTGCTGTGCCCACAGGTCTCAAAGCCAGAGCAGGTCCACTGGAGAGAAGTCACCAAGCCTGAGGACCTGAGCCCACTTGCTGGCCAGGAAGCAGCTGCCAGCCCACCTGTGTGCATGGAACTTCCCCATCACAATGTTCTCATCTGGATAAAGACTTGGACATAGCCAGACAAGCACTCCAAACCCTGAGTCCTCCACAGCTGTGACATGGCAGGTTCTTCCAAAACCTCTAACCCCAGCTTCTCCAGCAGAACTGCCTTCTCACAGAATAAATCCTTTGCCTGGAAAAATAAATTTCCAGGGCCAAACCACAGACATACCCACCTAGAGTTCACCTGCACCCTTCTATGCCAGAGGATGGAGCCCAGACCTTGAAGGCTCCTGACCAGGAGTGTTTTTCTGGAGTCTGCCACAGAAAGATTAATCCAGGGGCCCAGACCAAGCCAGCAGATGGGGAACTGTACTCCACAGGCCAGGGAAAATGGACAAGATCCGGCAGATAAGACTCAGGCTGGAGGCTTGACAGGCAGCACTGCTGCAGTACAGGGGATCTCCAGCACAGTCCTGTGCCTGGATTCTTCCAACAATCTGCTCCAGCCCTGCTCCATGCCCTGAGTCCCTGGAAAGCTGTCACCCAAAGGTCTTGGGATCCCTGGGGCTAAGGCTGCTGCCTCAGCACAGAACACTTTGGGCAAAGTTCAACCCAAGCACCTGCACAGTCAGAATCTCCTCTGCCACATCATCCCTGCCCCAGCACTCTGCTAAGGCACACACCAGGTGCTCACTGCCATCCTCCTGCTGCCACCAGGGAGGGGGAACAGAACTGCAGCAGCTCTGCCTGCCAAGTCCCAGCCCTTCACACAGCTTCACTGCTTGTTTGTGACCCCCAGACACCTGTCCAGCACATGGCAAGGTTTGTCACCATGGCCAGACACCCTTGGCAGCCCCCCACACCGTGAAGCATGAGGAAAGCCCTTCTCCAGCTCCATCAGAGCCAGGACAGATACAGCCCCTCATGCAGGCTGGTTGAGCCCCTGTGGGGCTCCTGGGCCAGACCCACCTGCCAGGCTGACAAAGAAGGATGTGCTTCCTGGGGAATTTTGCAACACAGTCCCCAACTCCACTCCAATAACTGTCCTTTCTCTCTCAACCCAAGGGCCTGAGGAGAGCCAGCTGGCTGCCCACTCTCTGAAAGCTCTCAGCACCAGACCCCATCCTCGAGAGAGAAAGCAACAAATTCTCCTGGTTCCAGCTGCCTATCACGATGCACTTAGGAAAAACAGAAACTCCATCAATAATTCAAGTCTGCAATTGTCCTAGCGCTTGCAGTGCACTTGCTCTTCACAGGCTCACAGCCCTGCTAATTCACCACAGGCTTCTGGTCAGTCTCAATTACCTAAAAAATAAATGAGCCAGATTCCTTGGCATCTTTCCTCATGCCAAGCACAGGGTCCAGGCTCACACATCAACTCTTAGACCTCAGCCTGGCTGAAGCAGCAGGGTACGGGAGGGGAGACCATGGCCCCAGGCTCACCTGCTCCTCTGTTCAGCTCAGAACACTCATGGCCCTCAGGCCATGGGGGGAAGCAGGACAGCTGACAGTGGGCAGTAGATCCCATATCCCTGTGCAGGTGAAGGACAGTTTTGGCTGTTTCTCTCCCAATCCCAGAGGCAGAAAGGTGCCCACAGCCATCACCTCAGAGCAGCCCATCCTTGAGGGACCTCTGCCCCAGCTGACACATCTTTGCTGCCAGGTTGTGTGAGGCCCTTTGCTCCCACTTCCCAGCCTACCCCCGCCCTGCCAGGGCCGACAGCAGGAGAGAGATCTCCCCACCTCCTGCCCTGGGCTCTAGCTGCCTCCCTGGCCCCCAGGAGGGCTCTTCCTGCTGGCAGGTCACAGAGCACAGTGGACTTCGGGCAGGCTGGCACACAGCCAGGAAAGGGCTGCTCAGGCAGCAGGTTGGACACCGCCTTGGGCGTCTCCCTGCTCTGGCCCAGCCCCACCTTTCCCGGGGGGAGCCATTGCCCCAGGTGCCGGTCAGGGCAGGAGCCCGGTGGGTGAATACCCAGGAGTGGCACCGCGGGCAGGGACTGGCAGGGAGTCGTTCCTCCTCTGCCCTTCACACCCAACTGGTTGGGCTGGCAGCGGGATCGCCACCCGGCCTACCTCACCTGCCGCCCCCAGGGCCACGATGATGGCCACGTAGCTGGGATGGGTTGGGAAAGCCTCCCTTCGGAGAGGGGAGTCACCTGGAGATACAAGCCGGGCACAGATCGCACCTTATAAGGGAGCAGGCCGGCAGCCAGGGAGCAGGATGAGGGAGCGATAAGGGCAGGGTGGGGCTGGAGGGGAGGAAGCAGAAGCGTGGGTCGTTCCCTCAGCCAGGGCAGGGGGCCGAGAATGGAGATACCCATCGGGTCTGCAGGACGGGTCTGGACACAGCCGACGGTTGTGAAACACGGGCAATCCCCTGAGGAAGGGATCTGTCCCTGGCTGAGCTGAGGTCACCGGACCGGTGCCACCCCAGCAGGGCGCAGAGTGAGGCAGCTGAGCACGGAGCAGTGCAGTGTCGGCTGTGGAGAGCTGGGATTGTTCTGCTGGAATGCCAGCAATCCTGCGGCGGGGCAGCTGTCCTCCCAGGCACGCTGGGGGCCACTCACCCTTCTCTGAGCACACCCAAGACACAGAGCACACCAGGAGCTCCTTCTCTCCAGGAGAGCCGAGAAGCTGCCGACCCTCTGCACTGGCTGGCTAGAGCACCACGGCGAGAGGAAGGGTGATGAGCTGCCCTTGGCATTTGCAGAGAGCAGAGGGTCGCAGGAGGGCAGCCAAGCCACTGGACTCCAGGCAGAGACTCTGTCCACCCGCAGCCCCCAAGTGGGATGGCCACAGGGCTGGAGCCTTCCTGCCAGCAACATCCTGCTGCATGCCACTGCCCACGGACACCCCAGCAGCCCTGTGCCACGGGGCACTGCTGCGAGGGTCCCCACCCTGGGGACAGTAGCAAGCAGGGTCCCTGTCACCCCTCTGCACCAGCCCCACGGCTCACACCCCCAGGCCCAGGAGATTCACATGTCGAGAGCCCTGCAGCAACAGCACAAAGGCGGCTCTCTCCTCGCTGTGGGAATTCGCAGCTGAGCGCTCGGCAGGGACAAAGGGATTTCACAGGCACATCCCCAGCCGGCGGCCGGCCTCCCTCCCCCCGGCGTCCCCGCTTCCTGTCACAGTAGCACCAGACCTCGGGGGGCGCAGCAGCAAACAAACACCCAGCGCCGGATTCTGGGAACGGGGCCAGAGCATTCCTGGGGCAGGCCACGCTCCGGCAAGCCAGCGAGCTCCTGCTTCACCCCAGCGGCTCCCGGGCAGGGGCGAGCAGCAGCCCCCCGGCTCTGCCACCGCGGCCCGAGGCGAGCAGGTGGGATTGCAGGGCAGCCCCCTGCTCCACCCAAGGAGCAGTGGCCACATCGACGGGGGACATGAGCTGTCCCCATGGCCACAAGGCTCAGTGGATGCTGGCGCTGAGCTGAAGGTCAACGCGGCCCCCCAGGCTCCAGCCACGCCAGTGTCCCTGCCCTTCACCCGTCCCCCCACCCTCTGCCGGGCTCAACTTTCCCATTCAGCTGCCTCTCTCCCGCAGGGAAAACAAACACACCAGAGATAAGGGCCATATTGGCAGAGTCCAGGGAGCAAAGTCCCCTCAGTGAGACCCGAGGCTGCCTGCCCAAGCCAAGAGCATGGCAGATGCAGGAAACTGCTCTCTCTGGCTCCCCATCCCAGGGGCACATGAGCTACTCCAGAGCTCACAAGTGCTGCTGGCTGTGCCCAGGCAGAGAGGCTGCATTCTGGTGGCCAGCATTCCCAGCAGGATTAGTGGCAGCCTCCCTTCATCAGGCCACAGGCACAAGCACCTGCAACTACCTGTGCCAGCCCAGCACCCAGACACATGGATCTGGGACCCTTCCCAGGCATAGAGCCCTTCCCACAGCCCTCTTCACAAGGAAGTCACTTGAGATCATTTCCTGTCCCACACCTGCAGCCCCAGGAACCGGTCCTGGCTTCCAGGCCCTGCTCCAACCAGTGGACAAAGGAGCAGGGCCTGGAAGCACAGGGGACTCTCACTGGCACCAGCACAGGGCCTGCACCACTGGGGGCAGTCAGCACTATCTGCCTTTCCAGCAAGAGCAAGTCACCAAGGAACCATGACCAGGAGTGGGGAGAAGGGCAGGAGACAGGGCCCCCAGCCTTCCCAGCAACTCCACTTGGGGACTTGCCACCCAAAGGGTACCCGGGCACCCCTGAGGCAGACAGGGCACCCTTCCCTCTTGCAGGAGACACCTTCCCCTCCCCACACTGAGCAAACAAGTGAAGTAGCATTTGGTGAGGGAGTGGCCAGGAGGGAATTGCCGAGATTAAGACAAACTGGCCTGAGGGAGTGGCCCAGGAGTGGGACCCCTTGCCCTCCCCCCTCGTCCCAGCCAGCCCGGACTCCCCGAGCAGGTAGGGCGGCCACGGGCTGAGTCAGAGCACAAACCACGCGGGGCTGGGGCTGGGCTGAACGCCTCTCCCCCTCGCTCAGCATGACCTCATCAGGTGCCCGGCTCTCTAATTGCACTCGTGCGTCTGCTGGAGATGGCTCCGAGGGCCCTGCCAAGAGCAGTAATGAATGGGTGAAGGAAAGCCACTGGAGAAGCATCAGGCAGGAGCCAGGGAGTGAATCACAGCTGGAGGTGGGGAAAGGGGGTGCTGCAGCACGGTGACAGCAAGTCCCCCAGAGCACTCCAAGGCCCCACAAGGTGCACACACAGGCTAGCAGAAGCCACCTCACAACAGAGCAGCAAGGGACAAATAGGACAGCAAGCCAGCAGGACTCCACCCTACCCCAGCCCCCTGCCCAAACTGTTTGCAATCCCAACTCCCTCACTGAGAAGCACCTTCCCTGGCTCCTGTGCGAGCCAAAGGGAAGGAAACCTGCGCTTCCTGGTCAGACGGGAGATGACATTGTGGCTTCCCTTTCCTGCAAGTTTCTAAACACGACGTCCTGCCAAGGGCCACTCCCCACTGCCCCTGGCCTGCATGCAGACGCTCTGGAACCAGGCTGGGAATGCCAGGCATGGGCAGCACCACCAGCCCAGCCTCAGCCAGCTGTGCCAGCCAGGAGGTCAGCATGGACCACTCAGGAGACCAGATGCCTGGCCTTCCAGGTTGCTGAAAGCAGTCTGCCTCCAGGGAACACATTCAAGGGTTCCTCACCCATAGTGCTATCACATTCCTGTCCATGGCTGGGAGCATCCTATGAGGAGAGGGTGGAAGACGTTTTCCAACCCCATGAGGCTCTGGGGGAGCCATGCCCCAGAGATGGGTTGGTTACCTGCAGAGCAGCACCAACACCACAACCCCAGCACAACATCCGCCCCCTAAGCCAGCTCTCCAGCCTTCCTCACACACCTCATCTCCTTGTCTGCACAACTCCCTCAGAGAACCCTGACACTGTGGGGCTGCCAAGGCTCCTGAAAACAGGACAGAGCATCCCTGGGAAGCCAAGCACAAGTCCCCTCAGAGCTCTCATTGGTGCCAGGGCTTTGCTCTGCAGGCCCATCCACCTGCCCTTCACAGGGCGGTTCCTCTTGCCGCCGAAAGGAGAATGGAGAAGGGAAGTGAGTGGTTTTCCACTGCAGCCAGCTGCTGGGGACAGATCCTGGGCAGAGATCAGGAGAGAGCAGGTAGCTCTGCCACACCAGTGTGTTCTGGAGGTAAAAGCAGGCCAAAAAGAGAAGAGAGAGTAAGGATGGCACAAAGCCAACCCGGAGAAGGCAGGCTACCCACATCAGAGAAGATTTCTCCCAGAAACACCCTGGGCTCTCTACCTCCTCCCCCTCAGACCCCAGTGAGCAGGAAGGGGACAATATCTCTCCCCCTGGAGCAAGCCGGCCTGCCCGCAGCCAAGCCAAGCATGGCAAGCAGCAGCCCTGCGTGCAGCAACACGCTCGCAGGAATGTGTTACTCCACTGGGCAAGGGGCCTGCCAGCAGCATGCAAACACCCCCGGTGACCCACCCTTCCAGGTCGGAAAAACTCGTCTTTGCAGTTCCACACACTCCCTCCCACCCACAGCAGATACCCACATGCAGCCCGGCACCATCACCTCCCCTTTCCGACTGGGCCGGGACTGGGGCTGGGAGCACCGGGAAGCAGCTGAGAGAGCTAGGGGCTCTTCTCGGAACAGACCGGCCCCAGCGCCACACAGATGGGGGTGAGAGGAAAAGGGATACTCTGGGGACAGTGAGACGCCTTCCTCCTTCTGGATGGGCGGGAACCAGTTCCCCATATTCATCCAGTCCAAGGCCATCCAACTCTCACACACGGGGCCACCTCGCTCCCTCTCCCAGGTAACCACTCTCCTGTGCAGAAGGTGCTTTCACAGTTGCAAAAGCTGTGTGAGATGAGGGGAGAAGAGAGAGCTGCCCTCCCACTGCTCGCTCCTGCACGTTCCAGCTGCTTTCTCCCCATGCCTTGTGCCCACAGCCCAGCCCTCGGGGACCCAGCCGTAGCAGGTACAGCTCAGGTGTGCCCAGGAGGGCCAGTGAACTTTGAGCAGCATTTGCTGTGACCAGGGCCAACGCCCAGAGGAACAGGAGCAGTCAGGGCCAGGATGGAGGTACGGGAACAGCTCCTGCCCTCACACACATAAGCCCAGCACACTGCTGCCACCAACCCCAGCCCACTCAGTGGCATCTCATACAAGCCCTGGAGCTGCAGATGTTTCCAGAGCACCACCACCCTGGCCAGGCTCTTCCCAGGGCTTGGCCCCTACCCCAATTTGCCTGAACCCTTCCCTGTTTGTGCTGGAAAGCTAGGCACACCTGGACAAATACCCCACCAAGACTGGTACCACAGCAGAAATTCCTCATCCCATCAGCACAAACATCTGGGCACACACAGTGTTTGCTAAAATCAAACACGGGGTAAGCCTGGCTCAGGTCCTCAGGCCTGCACTGGCACAAGCATTCGTTCAGTGGGTAAGAGCTCTGCAGAGCAAAGTCACCATGGACCTGCAGCATGATGTTAAGGACACTGGCACAAGTTCCTGGGCACCCACCACTCCTGTCAGCACACCCTGGCAGGGAAGCACATCTCCCTCAAGGCAGCAGGAGCTGGCGTGGAGGGCTGGGCAGCAGGGACAGTTGTTTCCACCCCAGTCCAAGGTCCATACATGGCAGACGTCCCACTGCCAACCTCCGACCTGCAGCTGCTCTGGGCTGGGAAGAGCAGATGAAAGCAGAGGTGACAGGAACCCTGGTTAAGGATTGGCCCATCCTGGCACCATGTGCTCCTTAGTCACTGGTTTGCCCCCACACCCAGCAGAGCCAGCTCATCTCACCCCTCCTTGCACAGGCCACCACAAGGAAGCAGTATTCCTCACAGGGAAAAGTTGCTTCCTCCACAGGCAAAGGGAAACAGGAGGATCACACTGCCCCCGCTGCCACCCCAAAGCCCCCCAACAGGCTGAAGGCACATGGGAACACACAGAGCACATTAATCCAGGGGTCAGGCCCCGCATGCAGCGGTCAGCGGACAGGGCAGAGGGACAGGCACTGCTGTGCCGAAACACCAGCAACCTTCCTGGAGGGAAGGAAGGCGGATTAGCAACAAGCACAAGACAGGCAGGAGCTGGACAGACTCATCAGCCTGCTGCTGGGGGTTTCCAGCACAAGAACTGGCTCTAAGAAACCATTTCCTCCCCCAAACAGCCTACTCAGATGATATAAAGCAAAGAGAAGGCTGTGACCACCTCAGAGAACTCGAGGACTTTGGTCAAGAGCCCGTAAATCCAACCCCTTTCCGACAGCCTAGCGCTGAGGCGCATTCCTGAACTCCGTGCCAAAGGACAACCTCCTCTGCTGGCCAAGCCCTGTGTCACACACAGAGGAGTGCCTGAATTGCCCAGGTTCAGGTTTTGTCATCACATCCAGGCAACACCTGTTGTCTTCTATTGACCCAAACCACCTCTGGGTTCCGCTTTTCTCTGTCAGTGAGGCAGGGAGAGGACACAGCCACAGTGCTGCAGAGACACGGATGTTCTGAGCCAGAAGAGCTCTGTACTTCCCTGGAGACAGCATCACCACAGTCTTGGGAAAGGGCTCTGTCCTTGCCAGCAGTAAATGAGAGACAGTTTTGAGGGGCTGTTGGGAAGAGAAACCACGAGCTTTACCCAGCACTCTCACCCTAAGGCCACAGACACTAGTAAGCTATTTTGAGAAGCCAACAGCCCTTCAGGCATGATCCAAGCCACACTATTATTTTCTGGGTGTCCTAAAGCCACCTCCACTGCAGATACAATGGGCCAAGGTCTTATCTCCGTGCCAGAGGCCGGAGGAGGGAAGAGATGAGAGGCAATCCAGGGACAGACTCCGGCTCCGCGGTCTGGGCTGGACCATTCATCTGACTCCCAGCCCATCTTTAGGGAAGGGATAGCCTCAAGGGCTCCTCAACCACAACCATCAGGCCCTGACCTCCGCGTCGGAAGGGAGGAGGCTCACCCCTCTGCGGCAGCCCAGGCAAGCCCAGCATGCTTCACTGAGCGAGCACTTTCATCCTCCCACCGCTTCCAGGAAGGTTCCGCACGAGATTCCAGCAATGCTGCACACGGCAAAGGACAGTTGTCTGCACACTTAAGAGTCTAGCCAAACTCAGCCAAGTGGAAGAGCAGATCCTTAAAAACTGCTTTTAAACTGTTGACAGAGCACGAGCAAACACCAGCAGGTAAAGAACCTGCCTCAAGAAAGCCCTAGGAGCAGGAGAGAGCAGACAAGGTAACCCTGGGAAAGACGACTAGCAGTTTTCCTGCCCAGGCTCTTCCCACTGACCTGGCGGACACTGTCCCGTTCCACTGGCAAGAGCTCCAGCAGAGGCAGGAGCCTGGGAGTCACCAGCCAGCTGCTGACCCCACCTTGCCACATCCAGGAGAGAGGGCACAGAAGCGGAAACTTCAAACAGAAGCTGTGAACATGGCTTACAGGATCCCAGCAGGCCTGCAAAGCTGAGGACAAGCTCAATTCTCTACACCAAAGATCCGGACAGTTAAGTCCAAAAGCATCCATGCAGTGCAGGGAGGGCATCAGTGAAACCACAGGTAGCTGCAGTTCAATACCATCACAAGACTCCACACACCCAGACGCTCCTCTCTGGCTCATCAGGAGCTGGGCAGAAGCCTGGGTGCCACAACCCTGGGAGAGGAGCCTCCAACTCCTGTTGGTCACAGGACAGCTCAGGCCCCCCAGATAATACCCTATGAGCCCCATCGTCACCGGCTCCCTGGAAGGGCAAGGGCATTAAGCCCTTGGAGAGAGAGAGGGAGGCACTCCAGTAGGTCCACCCCTCTCTCCAACAATCAGAGGAAGCTTTGTTGTCCAGGCTCCCTCGCCCAAAGCCCAGGGCCATAACCGAGGTGCCCCACCTCCTTTCCGCCAGCCCGCGGGTGCCTCGCAGATACCAGCAGCCCTCATGACTGAGAGGCACCCAAACTTTCTCACCCCAAGCTAAGTCTCCTCTCCGCAATGCTCCAAGGAGGCATAGGAATGCCCACGGTGCAGGAGAAAGCGATGCCGGGGAAGGTCACCAGAGAAGGCACGACGAACGCTGGGTAGGGGGGAGGCAGACGGGCTGCCGCTAAATGACAGTGTGTCTAAGAGAGACTCAGAACGAACCGGCGGCTGAGAAGACCCCCGAGACTGGCTCCGGCACCGTCCTGCCTCCTCGGGAAGCGTTTCGGTGTCGCTTGTGAGCTCGGGCGGACGAGCCTGTCGGGCTGTTTTGAAGCTCAGAGCGATTCTATTAGGAGGAGCCGCAGCCCCACCCGCACACTTGACCCCCCCGGGCACACCGGCCCCTTCCCCGCCAGAACAAAGGCGCAGGCGAACGACACACCGGGCGAAGAGCCCCTGCGCAGACCGGCAGAGCCGAACTGGGCGGCCGGACGCAGAGTCCGAGAGCCGGGCCATGCCTCGGCCGAGACCCCGCGGAAGGACCCAGCCC
>VWZV01017140.1:66354-80375 GCA_013397155.1 Irena cyanogastra | reverse complement strand
GGTCCCGCCGTGCACCCGCGCCGCTCCCGCACCTAAAATGGAAGTTGGTCCGGCGGGCGGGGCGGGGCGGGCGCGGGGCCGCCCCCGGCGTCAGCAGCCGCGACAAGGACGGGCGGGACCGGGGCGTGGCCGGGGTGGCGGTCCCGGTGGGGTCTGGCCCGGGAACGGTGTGTTCCCCGCGTGCTCCATCCCGGTGGGATCTGCCACAGCGGTGCATGTTTTTCAAACCGGGGTCTGCCCTCAGATGGGCTCCACCTCGGGGTCATGCCGCCCGGGAGCAGACCAGGTCCTCCTCAAGGTCCGGGTCTGCCCCGGCATGGTGCGGCAAGGGGCTCTCTTGGACACTCCCAGAGTAGAGCCTCCTCCGGTGTCCCTCTGGAGCGGCGGGAAAACATGTTACCCTGTCCAGGGTGGAACTTGCCCAGAAGCGAGATTCCACGCCAGGATGGGCTGCAGTACGTCCCCGGGAGGTTCCCGGTCCCCTCTGGCTCTAGGGAGCAGGTGCTGGCGGGACCCCAGCCACAGCTCATCCTCAGTGGTGGAGGGGTTCCCCTTCCCTGGGAGGCAAGGAAGTAACGCCAGGCCAGCCCCATCGCGTATTCCGGGCTGCTCACCTGGGAGAAGTCCAGATCCCCCGAAAGTGAGTTTTCTGCCTCGTCCCTGGTCAGGCACCGGGGAGAACCCTGCCTGCTCCTGATTGCCAAACTCTTAGTGAGATAATGATAGAAAAAAAGAGTTGGGGATGGTTTTGGGTGGGACAGGTGATTCCTGGGGCAAATATGCACTGGGAGGCAGGGAGGATGTGATAACAGCCTGCGGATGGAGGTGTGAAGGAGGTGATCCCGAGCTCGGTGGGCACTGCTAAAGGTGCTGCAGAAAGGTGTAATGAGGCGAAATGAGATATGATGCATACAAAGGGCAATCCAGGGAGATAATCGGGGCGTGGGACCCCCAAGCCCTCCCTGATGTTTGGTTTGTGAAACAGACCATCCAACCAGCTGGCAGCAGAGGGAGAGCTGGTCCACACCTCCCAGGGAAGAGAGGGTCTCTCCATTCCAAAGCAGACTTTCTCTCCACATCCCTTCATCCTCATTGTCACCCAAAATGAGCAAGCTGGGTCCCCTCTCAGCCTTGTACCTCGAGTGAGAACAGCTCCCAGATTAGAAATAATCCCCACCTGCCCTCCCTTCCTCTTGGTCCACACAAGGAGGAAGGTCGGTGCACCCCCTGAGTCTCAGGGAGAAGGAAGGAGAAGAGGTGCTCTCAAAATCCCTTCTGGGAGGAAGAGTCCTCGCTTCACCTGACATCTCCCAAGGCACAGCTCTCCCTCAGGGAAAAGGCGTCAGAAACACCTTGCTCCTCCATCCCAGCACCAATGACACATCCTTTGAGGCCTCTGCCCAGGCAGTTGGGGCAGCAGGGTCTCGAAGGTTCATGCATGGTCCCAGCAGTCACACCCTCCCTCTGCCCTCTTCAGAGACCAAAGGTGCTCTTGCAAACACGGCTCTGATGCCGGGCGAGTGCCTCCTGTCCCCAGGATGGAGCTGCACAGGGTTTATCCAGGCACTGGCCCTGCCCCAGCCCTGCCCCGACAGCTGGAACACCCAGCAGCGCGTGCTTACTTTGGGAGGCAGGCTGGACCCTGATCCTCCAGCTTCGGCTCACTCTACAGCAGACCACACTCTTGTTTGACTACAACTCCTGAGGCAGAGGAGCCTGTCCCACTGCGTCCTGGGAAGAGGAGAGATGTGTTACTAGCATGGGAAAGTTTCCCCTCTTTTACAGTAATTGCTTGTAATAACATCTTGCACGTCCCCTTTCATCCTACAGCTGATGCCTTTCCCAGATGCCTGCCCAGAAGTGCAGCTGCCACCGGAACAGAGCAAGACAATTTGTTTACAAGGCAGGCCCGTGCTCTCGGCAGCCGAGGGCAGGAGGAAGGGGAGGCTGCTGTCTCCGGGTCCACGCAGGCAGCTCAGGGGGGTGGCCTGCATTGTTCCAGGTCAGGATAACAAGGCCTTTCCGCAGCCCCTTTCCTGTGGGAATCCCGACAGGTTGTTGTCCCTCCCCGCATGAGGGGAAGTGCGGCACCAGGGGGGTGAAGCGACTCATGTCGGACGCCAGCACTGAAGGGGGAGAAGGAGGGAAGCAGGGCCTGATAGAGCTTTCCAGCTCCAATTGGAAGATGCCAGGCCACAAAGCAAGCCCAGAGCCCACCCTGATGCCTTCCCAGTGCAGCTCCACATGCTTGGTGTTGTCCCTGCTTCCCACCAGCCTTCCACCGTGCTTGGGCTCTCCCATGCCCACGGATCATCCTGCTTTCTGCCTGGCTGCATCCATCGTGCCCTCGGACTGTCAAATTCCTGGTACATCTTCTGCCCAAATGTGCTTCTGTGACTGAAGCGTGCACAGAAATCTCCTTGCCTCCCAGCCCCACAAGGATCTATTGCCACTTAGAGTCTCTCCTTCCTCTCTCCTTTCCCAGTGCCTTTCCCAGCCTCAGATCTTGCCTTCATCCATCCCTTTTGCCACTGCGCAGGGTCCAAGGTCCCTCTGGAGAGCAAGGACTCAGAGGCAGGTCCTGCCCTGCAACACAGGCAAGGGCAACATAGCTGAAAATGATCCTGGCTGTGAAACTTAAGACGGGAATTTCCTTTCTCTTACAGAAACTGGCTCAGAAACTGCTGATTTGAGGGCTTGGGAGACACTGGAAAGACAAGATTGGTCCTGTGAGGAGGCCTCTCTTCCTATCAATAGCAGAGAGATCCTGAACAGCCAGCACAGTTTAGGCCTTGCCTTCCCCTCTGCAGTGAATCCCACCAGGAGGTAAGCCCAGCTGGACATTCCCAACCCTCTGAGTCACCCAGAGTTGTGCCCAGCCATGCATCATGGGCCAAAGACACCAGCTGTGCTGCAGGTCTGCAGCCTCTGAGCACCTGAAAGTGGACAGAAAATTCAGGATCTGACATGTTTTGCAGTGAAAACTGCAATCCCATACTTTTTCCCAGGAAAATCTGGCAGCAGAAATGGAGTTTAGAGAGAGGGGTCAATGTGACAAAAGGCTGCTGGTGATTTTTCCACTCTATGTTATTTATTTGGCTTTGGATACTAGTAAAAATGACACTCATAAAAGGCCTCTTTTGTGTACCTACAGTGGGAGTGGTTGCTGGGTTGGCAGTTCGAGTATCAGTGAATTTTGAGGGCAGACAAGGCCACTGGTGGGGAGGGAGGAGCTGCAGCTGTTGGGGTACAGTGGAGTGGGGGCTTTGCCTGACAGGGATCAGTGCTGAAACATTAAAACCCCAGCACCTCAGCCCTGCTCACTGGGATGTGGCTGTCCCCTGTTCCACTGTGGTCCCACTCGCTGTCACAGGGCACTCCATGGCATCTGGATCCATGCACTCCCAGTGAGGTCAGGCTTTCCAGGCGGCAGCTCCAATCATTGTAATTCCAAAGGATTGCAAGGGGTGGGGGAGGAAACATCTCTATTTTCCTTCTATTTTTATGAGCATATGATAGCACTTTGATATGAAATTACTTGTTTTGCTGCATCCCTTGGTATTCCGGGCTGGGCTCCAAGCCACCCGGGGGCAGTGACAGACTGCCAGTGACCTCAAAGGCCGCTGGCCCAGGCCTGGCACCAGCCACTTTTTTCCTTGGTTTGTGTCCATTTTGCACACAGCAAAAACAGAGAAGAAAAACCACCCTCACGTGGCCAACCAGATGAAAATCCCTCTGCAAGACCACATTTGAAGACTTTGTAGATATAAACTCTATGGCGACATTCGGGCTCCTGTCCTTCTGCAGCTTCTGAAACTTCCACCCACTTGGGTTGTTTGTAGGAACAGCCACTGTCTCCAGGCGATGGGGATGGATTATAATCTTTGTTCGTGTATGTGGAGTGACTGACGCAGATGTTTGTACAATGGGTGCTTTATAAAGTGACAAAATACTTTCAAACTAAGTGGGCAGCATTACTTGCTTGAAGGATGGCTTCCAAAGTACCATCAATCCCCCCCTTCAGAAGCTTGGGGCAGGAAAACTCCGTTTCTCACACGCAAGGGCACAATGCAGTCTGACAATCCAAACCAAGGTGCATGGCGGGGCTCTGAGCCCTCGAACCCAGAGCTGCTCCAGACAGCAAGTGGTACAGACAGCACCTTCCCCATTCTCGACCTCGTGTACTTTAGTGCCACCACTGCAGTGACCATAAGCAGCCCTAGTCTGGCTGTCGTGTTAGTGGCCCGATGAAGATGAGGGAGGGATGAGGTGCAGCCCCTGCTGCCCCACAGGCGGTGGCCGCACCCAGGCTGCCCTCAGCGCAGCCGCCATCACACGACAAAACACGAGCGGTGCCTCCAGCGCCTGGGCAGGCCAGGGGCACCGCGGCTGGGGGAGGGCTGCGGGAAGGGGTCGGTCACAGCAGACGGGTCTACACCGGTGCCTCTCCGGTGCCGCCCCCACTGCGCTCCCCGGTTCCATAGCGGCCGGGCCGTTCCCGCCGCGCCGCCATTGGCTGCCGGGTGCGATTGGCGGCGGGGCGGGACAATGGGCGGGCCGAGGCCGCCGCGCCACGTGAGGCCTCGGGCGCGAAGCGAGGGCTTGCAGCGCCCCGATCCCGGTCACCGACCTCCGCGTCCGCGCCACGGGCTCGGGACGCACCCCCGGGGCGATTCGGCGGCGGCCCGCGCGCCGGGGACGCCTCAGGCTGCGGGGGCCTCACGGCGCCCGCTGTGGCGCCCCCTGGCGGAGGCCGGGGCGGCGGAGTCAGGCGGGCACCGGGACAGCGCGGGGACAGCGCGGGCTGTCCCGCGGCGCTGCCAGGCCGGGCATGGGCACACGGGGCTCTGCAAACATCGGCCCGGCCTCATCCCAGCCCCAAACCGTTTGGGACGGCCCGAAGAGGGCAGGCAGGCGCTGGTCCCCGAGTCCCCAGCAGGACGCTGTCTGTGCCCGCAGGACGGCCATGGGTTCTCCCACAGCCACTCCGCAGCTGCTGTACCGCAGCACCCGCCTGCTGCGCACGGCCTTCCAGCACCTCCACCAGCAGCAGCAGCGAGCCGATGTCTTCTGCGATGTGGTCCTGTGGGCTGAAGGTGAGCGGGCAGCTCCTCCCGAGGCACGGGCCAGCACGCCTGGGGAGCTGCAGGCAGGGTCTCTGCAACCCCCCAGGAAAGGCTGGGGCGAGCAGGAAGGGCTGCAGGGCAGTGACAGCCACTGTTGCTTTCAGGCGAGGCAGTGGTGGCCCACTGCAGTGTTCTCTCCGTCTGTAGCCCCTTCTTCATGGAGCAACTGGGCCGGGAGCTGCCCCCCCAGGGTTGCAGGGTGGTGCTGGAGCTGGCGGGGCTGAAGATTGGGGTGCTGCGCAAGCTGGTGCGCTTCTTCTACACTGCCGAGCTGGAGGTCACGCAGGAGGAGGTGCATGAGGTGCTGGCAGCCGCCCGCCGCCTCCGTGTCACCGAGCTCGAGTCACTGCAGCTCTGGGGGGGGCGCCTGGTGAGACTGGGACCCCAGCGGCAGCTCGACCGCTCCTGCCTGCATTCCACTCAGGAAGTTTCCACCATGGTAGCACCTGACACAGCTAAGCCTGGCAGTGCCAGCTCCAGGGTGTCTCCCCAGAGGCAGCCGCACTCTCTGGGGCACGCACACCACAGCCCCATCGGGCGGATGAGGCTGCGGAAGGTGGAGCGCTGGGGGTGCTGGGAGGTGGTGCGGGAGGTGCAGCCCCCCTCCGCACCTCCGGCAGCGCTGGTGGGTGATGTGGGGGTGACAGAAACACAGCAACGCCAGGATGTGGATGCAGGGGAGCAGGTGAGTGAGTGCTCCCTGCCCCAGCAGCCCCCCAGTGCAAATGGGATGCAGCAGCACGGGGACTTCCCTGTGTCCCAGCAGGGCTGCCAACAGACAGCACCCCCAGGGATCCCTAGGAGTGACACTGAGGAGGAGGAAGTGGATGTGGGGACAGGGGAGCTGTTCCTGCCCCCTGGCACAGTCTGCCTCTGGCCCAGTCCCTCATCTGAGTCAGAAGAGGAGGTGGATGTCCTCACCTAGGGGTGCTGGCTCTGCCTCTTCCCCCACCACTGCCTGCATCCCTTGGGATGTGTGTCTTTGGAATAAAGGGCTGAAGCTGTGCTGTGGAGTACTAAACTTTATTGGAGATTGGGGGGACAACGGGGTGTGGAGGGAGCCAGGGGTCTGGCAGTGGCAGAGCTGCAGCATCAGGGACGAGACTGGGGCTGGCAGGTGCCCCCCACTTGGTCTCGCCTCTTCATGGACGCTCATGTCGCCTGTGCCAGTCCTGGCTCGGCTGTGGAGAGAGGGAAGTTGGTCCCTGTTGGTCCCATCCTTGTCCCATCCCATCCTAGTCCCATCCCCACTCACCTGGCCGACGCCTCTATGCCAAGCTGCTCTTCAGGGCTTCCACTACGGTCTCTGGCTGGGGGAACTTCAGCTTGCGGGGGGGCCCCTTCCCAATACCACTCCACAACTCCACGGCTGCAGAGATAAGGGGGATTTTGGGATCAGGGCTGCCGGGGAGCCCCTGCTGCCCCGAGCCCAGCACTTACTGCTGCCGTCCTCCTTCACCAGGGACACCTCGAAGCTGTTCCTGCGTGGCGGCTGGGGGTTGATGTCCACGGGGAGCTGGGCCATGGCCTCACGCAGGGCCGCGCTCACCGCCGCCGCGTTGCGCCCGAACACGCGTCAGCTCTTGCTGTGGGGACACGGCGGTCAGCGACCCGGGGGCACCCAAGGACCTCACACCACCCCCGGCAGCTCGGCTGCTCACCAGTGCTCGATGACCACACGGGGGCCGATGTCCCCGCGGCTGCCCTCGTCCTGGGCCTGGGCCTGGGCCCGCGCCCGCTTCTGCGGGGCTCCCGCTGTCTCCGGTGCCTCGGCCGCCGCCGGCTGCTGGGCTCCGCGCTTCCTCCCGCGGGGAGCCATAC
The DNA here is from genome assembly GCA_013397155.1 of Irena cyanogastra. Lineage (NCBI taxonomy): Eukaryota > Metazoa > Chordata > Aves > Passeriformes > Irenidae > Irena > Irena cyanogastra. The sequence continues at coordinate 73,428 of VWZV01017140.1, read as the reverse complement.
TGGGAGAGCCGAGCCGGTGGGGCCTACGCCGCACCAGGAAGGGGGCTCCAGGAATGCCGCTCTGGGGTGAGAAGGGATCCCAGGTACCCCGCTGTTAGGGGAGTGAAAGGTGGGTCCCTATGGGGACACTGCTGTGGGAGAGGGCCAGGAACAGCCAGTCCCCGGCGATGCGCCATTGGGGGAAAGGAGGGACCCCGCTGGGATCCCGCTGTGGAGGGCGGGGCGCGGCTCCCCAGGGATCCCGCCACGGTGTGTGGCTGGGGAGAGTAGGGAAGAGGAGCCCTGGGGAAGGGAGGGGACAGACCCGGAGTCTGGAGCGGCCGCGCCGCCTCCTACCTGCCGCTGGCCACGTGCCGGGAGCGCGCACCGCCGGAGGGCGGAGCCGGAAGGGGCGGGGCCTAGAAATGCACCGGAGCCCCCCGGTGGGCTCTGGTTCCGCCCGCGCCACCCCAGCCAATCAGAGCGCGGAGGCTCCGCAGGGGCCCCGCCCCCATATGCGGCCCGGGACCGGGGACACGGACATGGACACGGACACGGGACACGGGCACGACACGGACCGTTTATTGTCAGCGATGGATGAGAGCGAGCGTTAACCGAGGCGGNGCAGGGCTGCCAACAGACAGCACCCCCAGGGATCCCTAGGAGTGACACTGAGGAGGAGGAAGTGGATGTGGGGACAGGGGAGCTGTTCCTGCCCCCTGGCACAGTCTGCCTCTGGCCCAGTCCCTCATCTGAGTCAGAAGAGGAGGTGGATGTCCTCACCTAGGGGTGCTGGCTCTGCCTCTTCCCCCACCACTGCCTGCATCCCTTGGGATGTGTGTCTTTGGAATAAAGGGCTGAAGCTGTGCTGTGGAGTACTAAACTTTATTGGAGATTGGGGGGACAACGGGGTGTGGAGGGAGCCAGGGGTCTGGCAGTGGCAGAGCTGCAGCATCAGGGACGAGACTGGGGCTGGCAGGTGCCCCCCACTTGGTCTCGCCTCTTCATGGACGCTCATGTCGCCTGTGCCAGTCCTGGCTCGGCTGTGGAGAGAGGGAAGTTGGTCCCTGTTGGTCCCATCCTTGTCCCATCCCATCCTAGTCCCATCCCCACTCACCTGGCCGACGCCTCTATGCCAAGCTGCTCTTCAGGGCTTCCACTACGGTCTCTGGCTGGGGGAACTTCAGCTTGCGGGGGGGCCCCTTCCCAATACCACTCCACAACTCCACGGCTGCAGAGATAAGGGGGATTTTGGGATCAGGGCTGCCGGGGAGCCCCTGCTGCCCCGAGCCCAGCACTTACTGCTGCCGTCCTCCTTCACCAGGGACACCTCGAAGCTGTTCCTGCGTGGCGGCTGGGGGTTGATGTCCACGGGGAGCTGGGCCATGGCCTCACGCAGGGCCGCGCTCACCGCCGCCGCGTTGCGCCCGAACACGCGTCAGCTCTTGCTGTGGGGACACGGCGGTCAGCGACCCGGGGGCACCCAAGGACCTCACACCACCCCCGGCAGCTCGGCTGCTCACCAGTGCTCGATGACCACACGGGGGCCGATGTCCCCGCGGCTGCCCTCGTCCTGGGCCTGGGCCTGGGCCCGCGCCCGCTTCTGCGGGGCTCCCGCTGTCTCCGGTGCCTCGGCCGCCGCCGGCTGCTGGGCTCCGCGCTTCCTCCCGCGGGGAGCCATACTGGGAGAGCCGAGCCGGTGGGGCCTACGCCGCAGCAGGAAGGGGGCTCCAGGAATGCCGCTCTGGGGTGAGAAGGGATCACAAGTACCCCGCTGTCAGGGGAGTGAAAGGTGGGTCCCTATGGGGACACTGCTGTGGGAGAGGGCCAGGAACAGCCAGTCCCCGGCGATGCGCCATTGGGGGAAAGGAGGGACCCCGCTGGGATCCCGCTGTGGAGGGCGGGGCGCGGCTCCCCAGGGATCCCGCCACGGTGTGTGGCTGGGGAGAGTAGGGAAGAGGAGCCCTGGGGAAGGGAGGGGACAGACCCGGAGTCTGGAGCGGCCGCGCCGCCTCCTACCTGCCGCTGGCCACGTGCCGGGAGCGCGCACCGCCGGAGGGCGGAGCCGGAAGGGGCGGGGCCTAGAAATGCACCGGAGCCCCCCGGTGGGCTCTGGTTCCGCCCGCGCCACCCCAGCCAATCAGAGCGCGGAGGCTCCGCAGGGGCCCCGCCCCCATATGCGGCCCGGGACCGGGGACACGGACATGGACACGGACACGGGACACGGGCACGACACGGACCGTTTATTGTCAGCGATGGATGAGAGCGAGCGTTAACCGAGGCGGGGCCCCTCCTACCGCCCTGCCCGCACGGGGCCGGGGGGCACCGCTGCTTTCCCGGGGCTCAGCCGGGACAAGTCCCCACAGAGAGCGGCTGTGGGCAGGGCTGGGCAGGCCCGCGGGGCCGGTGCCACCAGGGTGACGGTGACGTTGTGATGGGCGACAGTACAGGGCAGCTTCTACTTGTCCTTCTTGGTCTCCTGAGGCGCAGCCGCTGGCACGGCTGGGGGCTCCTCAGGCACCTCCTCCCGCGGCTTCGACTGCTTCTTGGCCTTCTGGTAGAGCTCGTTGAGGTTGAACTCCCGGATCACGTTCTCCTGTGGCCAGGAGGTAGCATCAGCCCCACTGGGACCTCGTGCTCCCCCCTTCTTCCCAGGCACAGGCTGGGCGGAGGAACAGAGGGCTGGAGGGTGCCACCCACCTCAGAGAAGGTCCAGGACACAGCCCGGCCCTTCTTGTCGATCTGCGGTCGCCGCATGATCTCTGTGCCACCCTGGAAGAGGATGAGGGTGGGCAGCTGCTTGGTGAGAGGAGAGGTGCTGACCTTGTACCTGTGTCAGGACAAGCCAACAGTGACTCTTGGGCAGCCTGAGGAGGCTGGAGGGTCACAGGGACCGCCCCAGAGTGGGCCCTGCTTGCCCAGGCTGCGTTCCCCACACCTGGTGCTGACGTCCGTGTACCGGCCAACATCCACCTTCCCAAACTGGAGTCCTGAGCAGTTGTACCTGGGCAGGGACACATGGCTGAGAGGGACGCAGGGGACCAGAGGCCCCGTTACCCACCAAGACGCCAGCAGGTGCCACTCACTTGAGAGAGAGGTCGGCGAAGATGGGGGCAAAGGACTGGCACTCACTGGACCAGTTGGCAAAGAACTCAACAATCCACGTCACCCGCTTGTCCCTCTCCAGCTCCTCCTGCCACAGGGGCACGGGCTTAGGGGGGGTGGGCAGAGCCCCCCAAAAAACCTAGGGCTGGGGAGATACTCACATCGATGGTCTTGTCACTGAAGTACTTGATGTATTCAGGGCCCATGTACAGGGGTGGCTTGCAGGTCATCAGGAACACTGGAATGACAGCACCCTGAGCTCCTCAGTGCCAGGAGGGCCAGGCTGGGCCTGGGACACAGCTCCTCCACCCCAGAGCAGCGAGGGGGAGCCAGGAGAAGGCAAATGTAGGGCAGGAAGACATCCAGGCTCACCTATGCAGAGCGTGAGGTAGAGCAGCCCCATGCGGATGTCGAGGCGGAAGAACAGGATGGCGTTGGCCACTTTGCTGAACATGAAGATATTCCCGATGTGCTGCTCCACGGTGACTGGGATGCGGAGACAGGAATAAGGGATGGGCCCAGATGCCCCCAGAAGACTGGGGGTAACTTCAGGGAGGGCTGGATCTGGTCCTCCAGACACCACCACCCCACTCAGCTCCTTGGAGGAGACCCCACAAGCAGCCCCAGCCCCCCATGTCCCCCTGACTCACTGGAGCGCCGGTTCTTCATCATGACAATGGCGCTGAGGAACATGAGGATCTCCACCTCCCTCTGGCACAGAGAAGGGACAGCATGAGCTGGAAGTGCCCAGGACACCTTGGAGCCATGCCTGGCCTGGCTGGCACAGGGACGGCCCTACTGGCCCCAAGGCCCTGCCAGAACCCAGAGCCCCCATCCCTCCCGGGGTAGAACAGCGAGGAGAGGGGCTGCCCTGCGGCGATGGGCTCGACGAAAACATGTTACGCCTCTCGGCTATAGGGAGACACCGCACAGCAACGCCAGGGGCTACCGGGCATCTCCTCCCTCAGGCAGGCCGAGGTGGCGTGTGAGCAGGAGGGGAGCCAAGCCAGGGCCGAGGGTGTGGGAACAGGGCCGGGGACAGTCCAGGGATGCGGGGACAGGCCGCACCGCCTCACCCAGTCAAAGTCACAGGGGTTGCCATCCTCCCGCTGCGAGGGCAGCCCACGGCAGAGCGGAGGGACCTTGCGCACGAGCAGGAAAGCGGCGGCGAGCAGCGCGGAGAGCGGGTAGTAGGGCTGGGCGAGCCATCGGCAGAGTCCGGGCAGCCCCCACAGCAGCGCCAGCAGAGGCGCCACCACCGCCATCTTCCCTCCGCCCCGCTCACTGCCGTGGGGGCGGGGCCTCCCTGCGATGGCCAATGGCNGGCCAATCAGCGCTGCGAAACGCGGGCGCGGGGGTAACTGACGGCGCCAGCAGCCAATGAGCATGCGGGGGCGGAGTCACGCAACGCGCCGTCCGGTGGGGAAGTGGGCGGCGGGGGGGTCCCGGGGCCGGGGATCCTGGCGCTGGGGGGCTGCAGGGGGTCCCGGAGCCTAAGCTCGGCTGGGGAGAGGGGCCTGGGGTATCATCGAGGCGTTTCCTCCTCCCCAACTCCTCCCGCGACCGCCCAGGCACTACGGAGCTGACGGGTAGCACCAACCTGATCACACACTATAACCTGGAGCACGCCTACAACAAGTTCTGCGGGAAGAAGGTGAAGGAGAAGCTCAGCAACTTCCTCCCTGACCTGCCCGGCATGATTGACCTGCCCGGCTCCCACGACAGCAGCAGCCTGCGCTCGCTCATCGAGAAGCCGCCCATCTGCGGCAGCTCCTTCACCCCGCTCACGGGTGCCATGCTGACCGGCTTCCGCCTGCACGCCGGCCCGGTGAGCCCCGGGGCCTGGAGCCGGGGGGTGGAGGGGCCCGGCATGGCCTGACCAACCCGTTTTCTCTGCAGCTGCCCGAGCAGTGCCGGCTAATGCACATCCAGCCGCCTAAGAAGAAGAACAAGCACAAGCACAAACAGAGCCGCACGCAGGACCCCGTCCCACCAGGTAAGGCTGCCGCAGCCGCCCCCCTCCTCCCCTTCAGCACCGGCAGAGCCTCAGCTCATTTGGCGCTTTCGCTTCTCCAGAAACCCCCTCGGACTCCGACCACAAGAAGAAAAAGAAGAAAAAAGAGGAGGATCCAGAGCGGAAGAGGAAGAAGAAAGAGAAAAAGAAAAAGAAGGTGAGTGGCAAGGCTGGGGTGCGGTGCCCAGCCCATGGACCCCCAAGGGGCACTGTGAGTGGCCATCACCAAAGGACTGCTGCCCAGCAGCTCCCAGAGGTTCTGTCTGTTTCTTCCTCTGCAGAACCGGCACAGCCCAGAGCACCCGGGGGTGGGCAGCTCCCAGGCCAGCAGCAGCTTACGGTGAGGCCACGCCGGCAACGCCCTGGGGATCCCCCGGCCCATGGAAACAGCCCCTGCTGACCTCAGGGACACTGGGGCTGGCCTGTCCCCCCTGGCTGAGGGGACACCCCTGCAGCCCCCCAGGACCAGGGGCACGGACTCTGTGGGTGCTGACCTCGGGCTTTTGTACCTGAAGAACCTGGAGCATCAAAGCCTCTTTTTTAGTCACCTTTTAAAGCCTGCTCTGAGGAGGGGCTGGCGGCCGTGGCTGCTGTGACCCGCGGCTGTCACGGTGGAGCCCAAACCGAGATGTCCCTGCCTGGAGCATACAGGGTACCCTCCTTTGGATCCCAAACCTCACCAGCACCCACGACACCTTCCCTGGAGCCACTTTTCCTGTGCCTGGAAAATCCTTAGCTTCTGTGGGAGCAGAGTTTGCCTCAAGGCAGTGCCTCCCCAGAAGTGGGCCAGGCTCAGCTCTTACCAGTCCCCCTTTTCTCTCTCCCTCGAGATTGGAGGGAAGGCCAAGACCCTGAGGATCAGGAGCCCTGGAGGGGCTGCTCCATCCCTGGACACCAAACAAAGCACACGCACGGCCCCGGGGTGGCTCATTAAATATCCTTTTATTCCTTGTTTTTAAAATGGCTGATAATAATAAAAAACCCTGGCGTGGCTGTGCGGGGCCACGGGAGCTATTGCCGTAGAGAAAGAGTCCGGTAGTGCCGGCAGGGCTTTGGGGACAGGGAGCACGGGGCTCCTTGGCTGTGTTTTTTTGGCATGTGATGAGAAAAATATTGCTTTCTGGGGATGCACCCGCCTCTTCCCCGAGCGAGCAGAAATAAAAACACCCCTGCGACAGCGAGAAACCTCCTCGGAATCATTAACAGAAATAAAAAAAGGCAACAAAACCAACAACCCCCCCCGACCACAGCCCCTGGGGAAAGAGAACAAAGAGCAAAATCTGCGGGTGGGAGACACCGGGGCCTCTGTGCCAGCTCGGGCTGGGGGTGTGGGGGTGCTGCTTCCGCCCTGGGCCCCCCCAAGGGGGCTGGAGGCCGCGGACACCACAGATCGGGGGGGGAGTGACCGAGGGTGGGTACCTGGCACCCCATGGCCCCCTTCAGGGAGGGAACAGTGACACCCAGCACCTACCACGGGTGCAAGAGGCGGCCCCACATCCCTCCTTTGGAGACAGGGACAAGGTGGGGGGGGCCCAGGCCCTGAGCAGGGTAGTTTCTTCCTCTCTCTGGGTAAGATATATAATTTCTGCTTTTTTTTTTTTTTTTTTTTTTTTAATATTTATATTTATATATATAGATATTTATATATACACACACCTGGTAACTCGGAAAGAGAAAAAAAATAGAATCCGTAACAATAATAATAAAAAAAAGTATTCTGGTTTAAAAACAATCCGTTCCTACCACGCCAGGCGAGCGGGTGATTGCACAAGGCCCACGAGTGGCTGGCGCAGCCAAGGCAGTGCCAGAGCTGCGGCCCCCCGAGCCCTCCCCGAGCCCCAGCGGGTGTGTGCCAGCCCCCGTGGCCTGGGGGGCAGAGGGAGGAGCAGGGGGGCCCCACCTGGCTCTCCCAGGAGTCCACAAATGTCTGGCCACGGCGGGGCCCTGGGGGCCACCGGGGGGGAGGGGAGGGGGCG
>VWZV01017140.1:46833-66216 GCA_013397155.1 Irena cyanogastra | reverse complement strand
ACAGGGAGCACGGGGCTCCTTGGCTGCGTTTTTTTGGCATGTGATGAGAAAAATATTGCTTTCTGGGGATGCACCCGCCTCTTCCCCGAGCGAGCAGAAATAAAAACACCCCTGCGACAGCGAGAAACCTCCTCGGAATCATTAACAGAAATAAAAAAAGGCAACAAAACCAACAACCCCCCCCGACCACAGCCCCTGGGGAAAGAGAACAAAGAGCAAAATCTGCGGGTGGGAGACACCGGGGCCTCTGTGCCAGCTCGGGCTGGGGGTGTGCTGCTTCCGCCCTGGGCCCCCCCAAGGGGGCTGGAGGCCGCGGACACCACAGATCGGGGGGGGAGTGACCGAGGGTGGGTACCTGGCACCCCATGGCCCCCTTCAGGGAGGGAACGGTGACACCCAGCACCTACCACGGGTGCAAGAGGCAGCCCCACATCCCTCCTTTGGAGAAAGGGACAAGGTGGGGGGGGCCCAGGCCCTGAGCAGGGTAGTTTCTTCCTCTCTCTGGGTAAGATATNTCTGGCCACGGCGGGTCCCTGGGGGCCACCGGGGAGGAGGGGAGGGGGCGGCGGCTCTGCCCCTCATACCGAGATCTCGTAGGTGGTGCCCCCCACGCCCGAGACCTTCTTGACACCTCCACGGGTGGGGCTGCTGAGGGGCACTGGCCCCGAGCCCGGTGGGGCCGAGCCCAGGATCTTGGGCTGCCCGTTGGACTTGCTGTAGGCTGTTCTCATCTGCACCTCGTCCCTGCGGGAAGGAAGCACAGACATGGGGTCAGGAGGGGGGACAGGTTGTTGGCACCCAGCATTGCCACAGCCCTGCGCACCCCAGGGACCACCAGCACCTGCTCCGGATTCCAAGGGGCCCATGTGCTGAGTGAGGAGGTGTGGGGGGCACTAGCTCTGTTCTGGGAGGAGCAGGAAGATTTCTCTTGCTCTTCCCAGCATCTCTCCCCAGGGAGGGGTGTTCTGCTGCCCCAGGGGATTGTAGGGACACTGGGCAAGGGTCCCCCCACAGGCCACAGACACCCCTGTGCCATCACAGTACTCACTTTGGTGCCAGTAAGGGCTGCAAGGCCACCTCCTCGGTCTCGGGGCCGCCGGCCTGAGAGGCTGTTTTTTGGCTGCTGTAAGACACGGATTTGCCCAGGTGGGGGGCGGCGGGCTGGTCGGGGGAGCCCAGCGAGCGCACCCGCAGCGCCGGCGGGGGCTCGGGCTTGCCGAAGCGGGGCAGGGCCGGGCGGGTGAGCGGGTTCTTGCCCAGGGGCGAGCGCTTCGAATCGTCCGAGGAGGAGCTGGTGCGGGGGGCGTTGCTGGAGCCCGGCGTCGACTGGATGCCTGAGTCCGCCAGCCCCGCGTCCTCCTCCCGGCCCGGGGCCGGTGGCTGTTGCAGCAGCTTCTCCCGCTCCTGGATGGAGGCCACGATGTGGCGGGAGAGATTGTCATAGCGCACGGGCGAGGGATCGCGTGGCGCCGCGTGCTTGGGGGAGGCAGCGCTGGCGAAGCGGCCGTGCAGGTCGGTCTCTCGCTGCTGGGCGATGCGGGCCGACAGGAAGGGCGAGGTGTAGCCCACTGGTGGCTCGGGCTCCGGGCCCGCCTGCACCGACTCGAAGTCGGGGCTGTCGGAGGGCGTGAGCAGGCTGTCGTACGAGAGGCTGCCGTTGCGCGTCTGGTTCACCAGGCTCTTGTAGGAGGTGGAGGTGGTGCCCTCCGAGCGGATGGACTGCAGGTGGCCTGTCTCAAAGCCTGTGCCCTGGGCCGACTTGAGGCTGGAGGAGCGGGAGCCACTGGAGAGAGGGTCAAAGTGGAAGCTCTTGCCAAAGGTGGGTGAGCGGAAGCTCTCAGGTTCCAGGCTTGGCTCTGAGCGGTAGCTGGGCTTGTGGCCGCTGTCACAGATGGAGTTGGGCTCCTTCAGGCTGTTCACTCGGCTCAGCTGAGGGGCAGAGGGGCAGCAGTTACCCACAGAATGACCATGGGGCACCTGTGGAGCTCCCAATGCACACCCTAAACCCTTCCCACTCCAGGAATGGGGTGGCATCCCCTCGGGGCTGATCCCTCATGCCAGGCTCAGCCTTACCTTGGCGCTGGTGGAGTGAGGCAGGGCCGCCGAGCTGCTGCTGCTGCTGTAACCGGGCCGGTACTTGTACATGGTGGGAGTCGGGGGGCTGTCCTTGCCTAGCAAGCTGCTGTCTGCGCCGGGAGAGAGGGGCACGCTCAGGGCAGCTGCAGGCAAGGAACGCGCCGAGCCCCACCTTCCCTGCCTCAGAACCGACTCTGAGCCTGGGGCGGACAGACGGGGGGCAGGGATGGGCTGCAGGGGAGGTGCACGGGGGTGGGAGAGACAGACCAGGAGGAAAGGTTGTCCCCACAGCCACATGTGTGGGGCTGGCACTTCTGTGCCCCTGTGGCAGCCCCGGCTGGGTGACGCCCTGGGGGTGCACGGCACAGAGGTGTCAGGGCGCTCAATGGGAAGCACACACACCACAGCCCTCACTGGGCAGCAGGGCTGGGCAGCAGACCCCAGCCAGGGCTGGGAGAGCTGTGGGGTCTCCAGCTGCTGCAGAAAGCAGCTGCCACAGGCTCTGCCCATCACATCCCACCTCTGGCCAGGCCCACATGGAGCCGGCCACAGACGCTCTGTGCCGCTGAGCCAGGCCCGCCACCAATTCACCTCCTCCATCCTGGCAGCGCGGGGGCTGCAAGGCACAGCTCCTGGTGGCTCCAGACAGCGCCATGCTGGCTCCGCCTCCAGCGGAGCAGAGCTGACTGTGAGCATCCCGCAGGCTTCTCCAAGTGCAAGGGGCCACATACACCAGCCCAGGAATGCCGATGTGCTCCAGGTCTGCCCTACGGCCCTGGCTCCTGGTCTGCCTGGTGCAGCCCTGGGTTCCCCTCCCGGCGGCTGCCAGGGCTCTGGTGCCCTCCTTACCCTCAGTGGTGGCCAGGGTTAAGTGTGTCCTCAGGCCCGTGTAGCGGCTGAGGTCAGGCTTAGGTGGGGGTGGTGGCTCAGCGTCAGCAGACTGGCTCTCCGTCACCTCCAGGCTCCCCTTGGACTGCAGAGACAAAGCGCAGGCAGGGTCAGGAGGGGCCGAGCCTCAGCCCCCCTGGGCTGGCAGGGCATGGACAGTGGCGCTGGGGGCTCCCACTGCCTCCTGGGCCATCTGACAGAACAGGGGACAGTGTGTGCCCTGGGTGGGTGCTGGAAGTGCCAAGGAGGGGGAACCTCCAGAGGGTACTGCGTGGGGAAGGATGGGACCAGTAAGGGCAATGGAGGGGGCAAAGCCTCATGCGGTCACAGCCACATGGGAAGGGGACAGTTTCCATCCCACAGGGACATAGAACAAGACGACACGGAGGGGGACAGGGAACGTGACCAGGCTCACTCGGTTCTCTACTCACGGATGCAGGCTTGCACCCCTGGGCTCCATGGAGGGCCCCAGCGCAGGCAGCGCTGGTCCCCACCTTCCTCACCTTTGTCCTTTTCAGCTCTGTCTGGATACCATTGTCCATGATCTTGACAGTGATCTGACCGTCTGACACCTCAGGCCGCAGGAACGGGGGTCTCACCAGCACTGTCTGCTCGGCCTTCGGGCGCCCGAGGTACCTGGGGAGGGGGTGGGAGGAAGGTCATGGCCTGGAGCCCGGGATGGGGCAGTTTTTCCAGGGATGCAGAGGCCAGGCTCACCTGGGTGCCGGGGAGCTGCAGAGGACCCGGCTGACGTTCTTACAGCAACCGTTGGTGAAGGGGTTGACACCCCCACGGAACTTCCCTGTCACCTGTGGGACAAAGAAGTGTCACAGCCAGCCAGGCCAGCTCCCTCAGGACATTCCCCCAGGACCAGAATGGAGATACTCAGAGATCCTGCTCCTTTTCCTAGTCCCTGTTTCAGTTCTCAGATATCCTCAAAGAGGGTAGGGTCTCCTCAGCTTCACCTCCTGGGCCCCAGAAGTGCCTGCCTGGCTCCATCCTCTGACTGCACCCCCATGGATGCAGCTGCCCCTCAGTCACCCTGTGCTCTACCTCCCCAGCTCAGGGCCTCCCCCAGCTTTAATCCAGCCTGTGCACACCCACCCTCTCCCGGGAAATCCCAAAATGTATCCGTAGGTGGCCGGCCAGGCTGGCAGTCCCCCCATAGTCCCCTGGACGTACCTGTTCATTAGTAGTGCGGCCCCTGGCCACGAGCACCACATGGAAGCCTGTCAGGCCAGCGACGGGAATGAAGAAGAGCCCAGCCACGCACATCACCACCATCCTGCCACAGCCAGCTAAGGAGCAGCCACAGCCCCGCTCGGCACGGCGCCAGACCCACCACCCCCTGCCCACTCCCACTGCCCAGCAGGATACGTGACGGCCATGCGGACACCGGAGAGCTCCTCCACCTGGTAGAGGACGTAGAGCAGCCCGAAGCCGAAGACGCCCATGATGTGCGTGGTGAGCGACAGCAGGAAGAGGAAGAAGTAGCGGTAGTTGCGACGCCCGATGCAGTTGTTGACCCAGGGGCAGTGGTGGTCAAACTCCTGCCGGGGATGGGGCACGGTGAGGGGGTGCTCGTGGGGCTCCCAGCCCCGTGGGGGGCTGGCAGAGGCCCCGGCAGCTCCTCACCTCCACGCAGTTGTCGCAGACGCTGCAGTGGGAGCAGCGCGGCGGGCGGTAGAAGCGGCAGGTCGCGCACCACTTCATGCGCACCTGGATGCCCTTGATCTCCACCGTCTTGTACAGCGGGGCCCGGAAATCGTCCTCTTTGTCCTCGTCCTCCTCAGCTGATGGGGACACCCCAGCATGGTGTCAGGGCCCAGCCAGCCCCTGCTCACTCAAGCCAAAAGCTCCCGGCATCACCTTCCTGTCACCCGGCACAGGGACAGCCAGGGCCCCCAAACACAGGCCTGGGGGGGCTCTCCCAGGCCCTGCCCCGGAATCCTGACACTGCCTGAGCCCCAGAGACCCAGCATGGGATGCTGAACCCAGAGCTGCCATCCCTGTAGCACTTGTCACTGCCTGATCCCACCGGGCAGGGCAAGGAAAGCTCCTTGCCAGCCTTTTGGGACCCAGAAATCCTCTTTAGGGTGCAAGGAAGTGGCTCTTCCTGGCCGGAGCCAGACTCACCTCGTGGGAATATGCCTGGGTCCATGAAGGTGGCCATGCTGAAGTTGGCCAGCACGAAGAGGAAGACGACGGCATTGTAGGCGGGGATGACAGGGGACACGTAGAGACTGAGCCCCGGGCACCTGTGGGCACAGCAGCTGTAAGACCCTCGGATCCCTCACTTGCGTTGCTTCCACCGCCTCCCAGCAGTGCATCCCACACCCGCACCAGAGCCATTTCCACAGCACAGCCTGACCCCAGCCTGGGGAACACCTGCAGGCCATAGCAGGACATGCTCCAGGCATCCTTCAGGGAGCAAAATTCCCCCTTGGGACCCCACTGGAAGGTCCCACAGAGCAGTGGTGCTGAGAATAGGCCAATGGCATGGGGGGCACCCAGAGGACCCAGCAGAAAGCACCTGGGCCTTGTCCTCCCTGTGCCCCACCAGCTGCTCAGGGGCAGAGGGGACCCTGTGAGGGGACATGAAACCAGCACCAGCTCCAGTGCCTCCAGAGCTACTCATGCTCCTCACATCCAAGGGACAGCTCCAGCAGGACACAGGGACCTCAGCCAGCACCCAGCTCCTCCAAAAAGCCTGTGGGAGTGCAGTGAGGGAATCACCCTGCTCCCTCCTGCCCCAGCAGGCGGACTCAGGACAGCGGGCTTCCCCCTTGCAGGCGCCAGTGTAATTCCCTAATCTGCTTTGCTGCTGGGATTTAATCCCACAGATCTAGGGCAGCATCTGTCCCTCTCTTCCCCCCACTGGGCTAAGTGCCGATGGATTTAGGTGGCCGGAGCAGCGTGGGGCTGGGCGGGCAGGGCGACATATGGTGCCAGGGCCGTAATCCCCCACAGGTTGGGGTGAAGGGGCAGGAGCTGACCCTGTCCCCTCCTCCACCACCACCCACAGAGACGGGACCCATCACCGGGTGAGGCAGCCTCGTCCTTGTCACGGCAGCTCCGGGAGCCACGGCAAGGCTCCAACTGGGAACGAGCCCTTGGTGCAAGGCTCAGTTCAGGGCCCTGAGGAGGGTGAGGAGCAGCAGCTGTGCCAGGGGGGACTGCCTCCGGCAGGGCAGGAGAAGCGGGCACACCCTTCCAGCACATAACTGGCAGCACAGAGGGTGAGGCAGGCAGGGCACTCCTAGCACCAGGCACTGCTCCGTGCCCCAGGGAGGGTGGGAATCATCAATGGGACCTGCTCTCACAGGCCAAGGCTGAAGCTGTCCCCATCCATGCACAGGGATGAGACGGCAAGAGGGCAGACTTTTGGTTTCAGGACAACCCTGACAAAGAGGAGAGCATGGCAATCTACCCAGAACACTCCTCTTCTTCCCCCTCCTCCTCCTCTCCCACCCCTCCAGGCCCCACACACCACACCAAGCTCCTCCTGTAAACCACCTTCCCCAGAGCCTCTTCCCCCCTCGTTCCTGAGGAGGTGCCCTGCTGGGCACCCTGGGCGCTGTCTCCCTGCTCCCTATCAGGCCGGCATATCCCGGGATGGCATCTTGGCATCTCCCAGCCCAGCCCTCCGAGCTCTGCCCCGGGCTGGGGAGTGGCTCCTCGAGCGGCACCGGCCATGCCGGCCCTGCCGCCTCCACTGGAAGCCAGCCAGGCGGATTCTCCGCAGCTGGGACGGGCTGGAGAGGAGGAGTCCTCTCCAATCTGTGCCCCAAAACCCTCGGAGAGCAGTGCTGGAGGCATAGGACCTACATGACAGCACCAGGCCACAACCCGAGCAAGGGAAGCATCACGGAGGTTCATGTTGGAAAAGCCCTCCAAGATCACTGATTCCAGCTGCTTCCCCAGCACTGTCAGGGTCACCACTGAACCACGTCCCCAAGTGCCACAGCCACATGTTTTTTGGTGACTCCACCACTACCCTGGGCTGAACAACGAGGAAATTCTCCCTAACATCCAAATGAAACCTCTCCTGGCACCACCTGAGGCTGCTTCCTCTCGTCCCATCACTTGTTCCTTGGGAGAAGAGCCCAACCTCACCTGGCAACATCCTCCTGTCAGTAGGGGTTTGTAGAGAGTGAGAACACACCAGAACCAAGGACCCCATGTCCCTGAGCTGAACTCCTACTCTACTTGAGAGAAGCCTCCCTGGCTCTGCTCTCTGCTGGACAGAGAGGGCCAGGGGGCTCAGAGGAGCCCTGAAAGTAAGAAATGCCCTTCCAGAAACCCTGTGGAAGGAACTCCTCTTTCCAGGAAGGGAAATCCCAGCCCAAACCTTTGCTTGAAAGAAATGGAGAGGAGCCAGGAAGACCCATGGCCAGGCAGCCATCCCACACAAGGAACAGCCAACAGCCAGGCTGAGCCAAGCACAGGGCCTGGATCTTGAGACAGAGCCCAGGGAGGCAGAGAAGGATCCAGCTGCCTCAGAAAGCTCTGGGGCACACAGAGAGGGAAGGACAAGGGGAAGAGAACACCCTGTGCTGTCCCAGCAGCCAGCCCTTCCTGGAGGGACACAGAGCTCCCGGGGCAGGACAGTGCCCAGCAGGTCTCTGGGCTCAGACACGCTGACAAGAACCCCTGGATGGGATTCATGGGCCAGGGCAAGCACAACACCCTCCCTAGGGAACACCAGGACCTGCTGCCTTCCTGGCTCCCTCACACGCAGGGACCCCTGTGCTGTGGGAATCCCCACAGAGCCAGACCACCCGGTGGCACCGTGCTGGTGACCCCAAAGCCAGGCAGTCACCTCCTGGGACCATCCCCACTCGCTGGAGGGATCAGGGTCCTCTGCAGGGAGCAAAGATGCTGCCCATCCCTGAGGGAGCCTTCTTATCAGGAGAGTGATGTGTTCCTGCCTTTTGCTCTCCTGAACAGAGTGTGGGGCTGCAGGCCCTGCCTGGACCCCGGGGCACATGGGGCAGGAGGAGCCGGAGCAGGAAGGAGGCTCCTCACCATCGTCACGGCCACGCAGATCCCACAGCACCCATCAGGCTCCCCTCGGGATCGGGATGAAACACTCCTGGCCAGAGGAGCTGCTGGGACTTGTCTCTGGCAGCACATGAGAGCACTCGGGGAACCTCGGGCTCCATGAGTCACATCGGGATGCGAGACAGGCTTTTTGCTACCAGTCACGCCCGGAGAGGCCTGTCCCTCCCTGCTGGCATCCCTTCCCCAGCCCCTCAGCCCCTGCACTCTCTCAGGCACAGTCTCCCCTCCCTGCCTGCTCCCCGGGACTCTGACCCACAGGCTCTCCAGCTCTCCAAAGGCCTTGGCACAAACACAATCCCTGCTCGCCCCGACCCTCACACGAGTTTGGATCTGACTGGGAGCAGACATGACACTGTGTCCCAGTGGCACCGCCAGCCCCAGGGAGGGGATAGGGAACCTGAGAGCCAACTGCACCAGGAGCTGGGACCAGCCAGTGGAGAGATGTAGGAATGGACAAATGGGCCCCAACAGAGAATTTTCATCCTAAATCAGCACCTGTCTGAGAGCCCAGCAAGCCTGGGACCCTCACTCATCCCAGGGGGAAGCAGGAACATCCCCCCTCCTGCTGCCCCTCCCTCCAGTGCAACCGGCCTCATTTCCACGGCCACGTTCTCAGCAGCAGCTCCTAATTAAATTAATCAATTAAAGAGAGTTCTTGGCCTAGAGATACAAATCCTGGATGGACCAAAAGGCGTCCAGTGGATAGGCTGGAAGCAACACAACTGGAGCCTTAAGAGCTGTGCCGACCCCTGGCTGCTCCCTGTTTTGGGGAGGTCTCCCAGAGCCCACCCTCACAGCTTCCATCGCACTTCCCAAAGGACCAGCCTTAGATGGGATGCTGACAGTGGGAGGGGGTCAGCAGCCAGTCTGCTGCTGACCAGGCAGGGAAGGGGCACAGTGGCCCCCAGGACCAAGCAAGAAGGCAAACCTCGAGCCCCACGTCCCTGCCAACCTGCTCCAGCACCAGGCGGACACTGTCCCAAGGGACCCATCCCGCGGGGAGCAGCACAGCTCCCTCACGGCTCAGCCCCGTGTGAAAGCTGTGCCCGGGGTTTAATGGGACGTTCTGAAGTCGGATAAACAACATCGCTGACCTGCAATTACAGCGACCTGCCCAGGTGTTCCTGCCCCGGCCAAACCTGCTCCTTGGCGCCGGCTCCGGCGCTGCCTCGCACCGCCCGCTGATAAGCGGCTGCTCCCGGCACTGCTCGCTCCCGTGGCTGGGATGGGCTTGGGGTCCAGCTGTCCGGCAGCCACTGTGCCAAAACACAGCCAGCCTGTCCCCTAAGGTCACACATGGGGTGGCACACACAGCTTGGAGGGCATCCCTGTTCCCTCTGCTTCTCCTTCATCTCCCTGGCACAGGAGCAACAGTCAGCGACTCCCACAGGCATCTGGCAGCCTGGAGCAGCCAAACCCCGAGCCTGGGAGCCTGGTGACCGCTCGGGGTCCCAGCAGGGGACAGCCACACGCTGCTGAGTGACACTGCCAGCTGCATTGGGCGCTGGACGGGGCGAACCAGCCCCACACCCCTCTTTGGTTGTCAAGTTCCCCTGTTCCTGCCCAGTGGCTGCCAAAGCCACGGTGACCCTCCCATCACCAACGGCTCCTTCCCAGGGAGTGGTAGCAGCCACAGCACCTGTCCCTTTGGTCTCCAGCTCCAGCTGATTCCTGTGGTCCCGGCAGGAAAAGCCCAGGGAGTGGGAGAGGCTCCCTGAAGCAGAGGGTGCACATCCTTTCCACACCGTGCCAGGACCCCAGACACATCCCCGCTGAGACCTGGGGATGCCCTGCAGGATTTGGTAGCCATTTCAGCTGCTGCACTCTGGCTTTCCTGCCTGGCACACTGTGCCATGGTGCCAGCCCAGCTGAGCCACTCTGCCAGGCTCTCTCAGCACCTCGAGGCTCTGCTCCCCCGCCTGTCACCCCTGGGCACGTCACTGAGGCACGTGTCACCGGGCACCAGGGGAGAGCACCAGCTCAGGGATGTCACCACGCCTCTCTAGCACCCGGCACCATCTCCCAGCCCGGTGGGCCCCCCAAGGCCCCAGTGACCTGCTGGCCATTTCCCTGGGGCCCTCTCCAGAGACATGGAACCCTCGTTGCCCCAGGGCAGGGGACAGAACGCAGGAGTGATCGGCACAGGGGTCAGAGTTCTCCCCCCTGAACTTTCCTTTGTGGCTCACAAATCGATTACGAAACTAAAAATAACACGTGTCCTGCCCCAGCCCACCAATCCACCTCGCCTGCCTGCAAAGGAGAAAGTGATCCATGCCTTTTCCACCCACAGGTCACAAACCAGTTCCCAATCCAGCTGACCTAGAGCTGAGTGGTGCCTCACCAGGACAGCCAGCAAGCAGCTTCCCCTGGGAAAACTCATGGAGTGAAATGGCTCCCACTGTGGCTGCAGCACCCAGAGCACAATATCCCCCTTCCCCCGGGAGAAAATCCCAGCTTCTGTCCCCTATCCTCGCCTGCCCTCCCCGCTCTGGCCCAGCAGCTGGGACTCACGTGAAGGCGAAGAAGAGGGTGGTGGCTCCCACTAGGAAGATGGCAGCAGCAGAGACCGGGACGTACTTGCTGGGTTTGAATCTCTTTCCAGAGGCTGCTGGCATGTTGGAGCTGTGGTGGGGGGTCCGCCCCGCAGCATAGCCCAGGCCCCAGGGGACTCAGAGCAGAATGAGAAGGGGAGGGGGACAGGGGCTGACCCCTACCCTGCCCCTGCGCCGAGCTCCGACCAGGGTGGACAGTCCGGAGAAGGGTCTGGAGCAGGAGGCCCAGGAGAGGAGCCCACTCTAAGCTCTGCCCAGTGAGAGCTCACAGGCACAGGGAAGGAGGGTTAAAAACATTAAAAATTCACAACAGAGAAGGGGATTTGGGTTTAGGACAACCGTTGGAGTGGGAATGCTGAGAGCCCTTCTGAGCCTTAGTCCAGGCAGCAGCCCACAGGGAGCAGGACTCCCACAGGCAGGCTCTGAAGGGAGGGAATTCCCCAGGCTGGGGCAGGGTGCTTCCCGCCCAGCCAGCACCCCGAGCAGAGCACAGGATCAGCAAACTCCTTGCAAAAAAGCCACTCCGGGAGCCTCAGGGAAGCCACTTCTCCTTTTTAATCCGCCTCTGCTGTGCCGCAGCCCCGGGTGCTGCACGGGAGGAGGGGGTGGTCTCCAAGCAATCCCAGCTTCCTCACGGAGCTGCCGTGCCTCCTCCTCCTCCCCTTGCTGGAGGGGTCACGGAAACACTCTCCCTGATTTCACCGGGATCTGGGGCTGGCTGGCGGTGGCCTTTTAATTTTATTTATTTCTCTCTTGTCTGTTAAAGCCGAGGAACAGCTGGTGCAAGGTTGAGCTGTAAATCCTTTTTTTCAAGGGGGGTGGAGGGGAAGGTCTGGCGGATTGTGGGTTTTCCTACTTGCTCCTTTCTCCTGACCCCCTAGGCCCTTCCATAGGCTCAGTATCCACTTGGCGGTCGCGGAGCGACAGGAATTTCATTAAATCTTCTCTGCAGCAACCATTTCCCAGCAGGTGAACAGGAAGGGGGTGTTGAGGGAGCGCTTTTACAAGCCAAGCAGACACCAAAGGGTGGAAGCGGTGCTGAGCAGCTCTGTCTCACTCATGGCCTGGGCAGTGTGGGGAGAATCCTCAGTTTGTTCCAAACAGCTCCATTTTCCCCTCCCCCTTCCTTCGTTAAAATCCTTCTTCATTCATCCATCCATCCGTCATTTAAAAAAAACTACATAAAACCATTAAAACTCGAGGTCTGGTGCGCCACAGCTCACCTGGAAAAAACAACAGCAGAAATTAGCATGGCGAAAGAAGGGATGGAGCCGGCTGTTATTAGCCACAGCAGCCTGGCCACGGCGTCTCCCGTCCCAGCCCAGGGGCATTGGCTGCTGCAGGAACTCCAAGCCACCCCCTCTTCCACCGAGAAACCCACCCCGAGCCCTGGAAGGACTGGAGGAACACCATGAATTCTTTCCTGCAGCTCCGGCTCAAATCCCAGCACCAGCAAGTGCTGGCTCCCTGAGGAGCAGGGGCTGAGCACAGGCTCCAGGACTTAACATAAGGGTGGAGACCACAGGAGGAAAAAACATCCAGGAATCTCACCCCCTTCCCTGGAGGGCAGGAGACAGGAGAGGCCCATGGAAAACACCAATCCCATGATCGGAGGTGGCCTTTGCAGCTCTGGATTCATCAGGAACTGTAGCGCCAGGACAAGGAGGAGTGGATTTGAAATGACAGAGCTCAGGGATGGACAGCATACTGGGAAGAAATCCTTCCCTGTGAGGGTGGTGAGGCCCTGGTACAGGTTGCCCAGAGGAGCTGTGGATGCCAAATTCCTGGAAGTATCCAAGCCCAGGCTGGATGGGGCTTGGAGCAGCCTGGAATAGTGGAAGGTGTCACTGCCCACGGCCCTGACCTACCCCAGTCAGCCACAAGCCCATCATCCATCATATCCCACCAGTTCCTGCTGCTACAGCCACCACTCCTCATCTCGTCACTGTCTGTCACCACCCTCCCTTGCTGCCCACATAGCACTGCAGGTCCAAGCGGAGCCTACAACTCACTCCTTTCTCCCTTCCAGCTTTCTCTGCCTCCCCAATTTCTCCTTCGGGGTGGGCAGGGAGCTCTCTAGCGCTGACTAAATGTGGGTGAAGGCTGGGAGAGCTGGGCACCCAATTAAAAGCAGGTTTAATGACAAGGATGTGTTACCACCAAGTGGGTTCAGCCCCAGCTCACGGCCACTCCGGCTGACTCACCCAGGAACAGCTCCCGCCACTCGGCCTCTGCAGGACTGAAGCCCAACTTCCCACCCCGAGGTTTCCCTACCCTTGGGAATGAGAGGAAACGCGGGGCCAATGCTCTGCCTGGCAGGGAACGTGCAGGTTTCACCTGGCAGCAGCTCCTGAGTGGAGCAAATTGAATAGTAACACCAGGGAAAGCTGTTTTCCGTAGCAGGGACAGAATTCCCCGGAGAGCAGCAGTTTCCCAGCCCCGCTCTGCCTATTCGGGGAAGAGCCCAACACCCCACAGAGCCGAGCCCAACAGCAATTGCAGGGATGGGCTATCGGAAGTCCAGGCCTGACATCACGGCTGATTGCTTTAGCAGGAGCAATCTGCTCCCAGAGCACCCGGCCTTTGAACGCTCCGCCGTGGAGGCACGGCCACACCTCGGGTTCAAACAGACGCTGCCAGGCAGAAGGAGCTGTTCCCTGATAATTCCTCCTCCGGAGATCCCCACCCTGCCCTCGCAGGGCGCCATGGGCATGCGCCTCGTGGCCCTGCTCTGCCCCAGCCCTTCCAGCCAGGGATCCAGGCGCTCCAGCCCTTCTACACGGTGATCCCTGCGGAGCTGTGCGTGCCAGAGCCAGCTCCCCATGGAATCAGGTACCCACGGGCCAGGCCCATGAGTAGGGGGAGAGCCCCAGTGCTGCCATTAGCGACACCCCAGCAAGAAGCGATGCAAATGCATCCCTGCTCCAGCTGCCTGTGCGCGGAATAACTCCACAAGTCATCAAACAGGAGCCCATCCCACCTTCCAGAGCCACCACACTGCTCCCAGGAATGCCTTCCTGATCCCCCTGGTGTGCTGAGACCCCACAGGACTCCCCGGCCCCAGAGGCCCAGGCAGAAGCTGTCAAAGTGCAGCACAGTGTGCCGGGATCTCTGCTCTGCAATCCTTAAGGGGTCCGGGAGAAACACAAGGAAAATTCATCCCAAATTCCCCACAGATTACACTAATTCAGGCCCCAATTCTCCCAAACACACTTATTCTTCCCCAGACATCCCCTTTCCCAGCCCTACCACCTGCCCACCTCTTGTTAACCGACCCTTCCTTTCCCTCCACCTCTGCCCCAAATCCTCTGTCTCTCTGGCCACTTTGTCCCCATCCACAAAGGCCACTCACAGACTTCCCTGCTCCAAAGAGTCCCCAATTCATCTTGCTTACCTGTGGCCTACATGGGCTCTGCTCTTTCTTCCCATTCCTTCCTGCTCTTGCCTCCCATTCCCTTCCTTCTGCCAATTCCAGCCCAGCAACTCCTCCTCTCCCCGCTGCTCCTCCAGACCTGCCCTGCTCCTTCCTCCCCCAGCGCCTGTGTCACTGCTCACTCCCCCTTCCCTCTCCCTCACAAATTCCACCTGGTTTTCCCATCCCAGCACCTCCTTTTCAGAGCACTTTCCCAGTTCTGCTCGGCTCAGCCACCTCCGGAGCAGTTGTCTCCACTCTCCAGGGTTTCCCTCCACTTGTACAGCGGAGCTGCTCCTGTTTCCTTCACCTCCATTTCTGGGGATTTCTTTTAATTCCAGTTTCTCTCCCTCAGGATATACGCAAGCACGACTGCTGCCACCTTCCATTTCTTTGAGCTTGTGTCTCCTTTTCTTGGTTCAAGGCCCTGTAAACCCTCACTGATTTCCTCCTTTTACTCCCCTCCCAGCCCTGTGCTCCTCCTTCCTGGCTTCCCACTCCACTCTGCTCATCTGCTCCAGCCCCTCTCCAGCCTTTCCACACGAAGCCAGGTGCTCTATGGCTTGTCCCTTCTGGAGCATGAGGCGTTCCCCACCTCTACTGGGATGGGGACACACGTGTCCCCAGCTCCCAACATTCCTTCCTCCCTTACTTCTGCTCCTGCCCAGGAAGGAGGAAATGCACCTCAGCATCAGCCATGCGGCTCCTGCCAGCCCAGGGATCCAGGGCACAGGCAGGACAGAGTTTCCTCCCCCGGTTACCGGCTCCCGAACCTGCGCCACCCGCCGGGATCCGCAGCTCCCGACCTGCCCCGATCCAGCCCAGTTCCCATGGTGCAGGCCAACACACAAACAATTCCTTCCACCTGAGGCAACTCCCAGGCAGGGCAGATCCCCGGGATGTGCTTTACCTGTTCCCACCTTGTTTTGATCAGCTGCATCCCAGAGTTCCACAGAGCCATTCCAGAGCTGCCTGGCACAGTGAGTGAGGGGCATCCATGGAACAAGGAACTCCCTCCTCCCTCTGCAGCTCCCTCTGCTCACCCTGTCCTCGCACAACCACCTAACACTTCACACTCCAAAATCCATCAGAGACAGTGCAAATTTTCCCAAACTTGGAACTGTGGCCAGAGCAATATCAGCATGAGATCCCCACTGGTCAGTGCCCTGTGTCCAAACAGGAGCACTTGTCCCAACAAGGCAGTCTGGGGACACTTCCCTGCTCTTCATTCCAAAGGAGGATGCACAGCAACGTATATTTGGCTGCCCCTCGGCTCCAGGTGCACCCTGCACACCTGCCTTTCTCCCAGGTGGATGTGCAGAAGGATCGGCACAGAACATGGAGAAATACTCCCCTGCAGACAGCCAGAAGGCTGGAATCACTCCGTGCTTATCTCCTGCCCGGGGCTTACACTGCTCCCATCCTCCTTCGCCAGCCCATCCCGCTGGTTTACACGGGATTAGCCCCATTTTATGGGCAAAGCAGGAGGAACAATGCCTCCTCCATTGAGGCCACGTCCCAACGGGCCCCACAGCGAGTGAGGACAGCGCCAGCCTTTTGTCACTGTGTTAGGGGACACTGGGCAGAGCGACAGGTGGGAATGTCCCCAGACAGGCCCCTCACAGGGGAGTTCAAGGTCTCCCCTTGGACCCACCCAGTCACCACCCTCTCCATTCCCAGATGGGGCTCCTGGCCTCGGGAACCAACGGGAACAAACGCCTGCTAAAGCAGCACCTGGGCCCGGCAGAGGGACGGTGGTAACTGGATCAAGCCCAGAAAGAGGCGCCAAGATAACAGTGGCTGTGATAGAGACCAGGCTCCGGTTGCAGTTTACGCACCCCAAAAAACCCAAGCAGCCCCTAGTGCAGAGAATCCCGCTTCCCTAAAGCCCAGATCCAGCTCTGTGCCGGGGCGGGAGCCGGCAGATCCGGGGGAACCACTTCCAGAGCCACGGGGAGCACAAGGGCAGCCGGTCCCCTCCCGAATCGCGCTGAGGGCGGTGGAACCCTGGGGCTGGGGACCGGCACAGCTCAGGTGTTTGGGAACCCGGGAATTCTGAGGAGAGGCCAGGCTGGACCCGTGCCAGTGCCCCCATAGCCGGGAGCAGGGACCGCGCCGTGAGGAGAGGCCATGCTGTGAACGGGGGTTCCCCCAGGGCCGCGGCACAGAGGCCGAGCGCCGGTGCCCCAAAACAGCGCGGGGGCGGCGTTCCCGGGGGCACCGGAGACAGGCCGGGTGCGGGACAGCGCACGAGTCCCCCGGGCGCTCCCTGCGGCCGCTTCCCGGCCCCGGGCGGTTTCCAGGCGCGGAAACGAGCCCCGCTCCGGTGAGCTCCCAGCGCACCGAGCGCAGGGGCGGCCCCAGCCCGCGGGCCACCGCTCCCCGCCTGCCCCNNNCCCCCCCGCCCCCGCCGCTCCCGTAGCCCCCGGCCTGGCTCCCCGCGGCACAGGAGAAGGTCCCGGTACCGGCGGGGCCGCGGGCACGGCAGCCGGGGCAGGAGGAAGTGGCGCTCCCGTGCAAGGGCTCCGCGACCATGGGGCAGGCGGCCGTGCGGAACGGCGGAGCGGGGCCGCAGGCAGANGCCTCCCGCGGGCCCGCCCCGGCGGCGGTGACGCGCATGCGCAGGGCCGCGGAGCGGGCGTGCGCGCTCACGACGCGGTGGGCGGGGCCACTGCCGGAGCCTCGGCGCGTGCGCGGGACGTACCACGCCGCGAGCTGGAGGGGGCGAACGGAGGACGACCGGGACCGGGCGCCGAGCACTCCGGGCGCGGGGGGAGCTAGGGGCTGGCAATCCCCGCTCCCCTCGGGGACCCCCCCCCACCCTCAGCAGACGCTCACCAGCGGCAAAGGATTCCAGATTTAATAGCAAATTGTACAAAAAGTATAAAACCAACGGGCAGGTGCTGCACCGGGGTCACACCGCAATGGCGGGGCAAGGAGCGGGCACAGGGAGAACGACGAGGAGGAGGAGGAGGAGGCGAGGGGCACATCCCGCCCCTCCCCTACTTGAGGTCCATGAAGCGAATGTCCATGATGAGCAGGAAGTTCTTGGGCAGGGGGCGAGGAGCCGGGGACAGCACGGTGAAGACCTGGCGCTCCAGGTCCACACCGGTGACCACAATGAAGCCGGCGACGCTGGTCTCGGAGATGTTGTCGTCGGGGCTGTCGGCGGTGCTGACGCTCAGCAGGTGGTGCACCATGTCCCGCCCCGGCGTCACCGGCACCAGCTTCAGCTGGTTGTCCTCCTGCGACATCCCCAGCGGCAGGCACGAGTCCGGGATGGTGGGCGCGCCCACCTTGTAGATCTTGACGTCGGAGAACTTGACGTCGAAGGCGTGGGGGTAGAAGCAGCCGCGGAAGCCGTAGAAGTACTCGCGGATGCGCTCGTCCCGGCACTCCCGGCGGAAGTCCTTGGAGCGCTCCACCACGCCGCCGGACTTGGGCAGCAGCACGGTGCGCACGAAGTGCGGCAGGTCCCGCTTGAGCTCGTTGTAGAGGCGCTCCTGGTCCAGCACCACCACCACGTCCACCTCGAAGGCGGAGGCGGCGTGCACCAGCGCCTGGTAGCCCGAGCTCTTGACCCAGCCGCAGGTGTTGATGACGCAGCCGCTCACCGAGGCGCGCCGGTTCACCTCGCAGCGCTGGTTGAAGACGTCGGCCAGGCACGACGTGATCTGCGGGAGCAGGGGTCACACTGAGGCGCCCGTGTCCCCACGCCGTCCCCAGCGCCATCCCCTGCTCCCTCAGAACCCTCAAGGCCTCGAGGCTGGGTGGCCACCCAGGGCAAAAGCGTGGAAATGCAGAATGGTCTGGCTTGGAACAGATCTTAAAGCCCAGCCCGTTCCCTATGGAAGGGACACCTTCCACCAGCCCGAGTCCCTCCAAGCCACACCCAACCTGGCCCTGGGCACTTCCAGGGATGGGGCAGCCACAGCCTCTCTAGGCAACCCTAGAGAGCCTCACCGTCTCCAGAGCAAAAGAATTTCTTCCCAATATCCAGACTAAACTTCTCCTCTCACTGTGAACCCATTCCGCCCCATCCTATCACTCCAGATCCTGACAAGAATCTCTCTCCAGCTTCCCTGGGGGCCCGCATGTTGGGAAAGGCTGCTCTGAGGTCACGACACAAACTTTCCTCCTCCAGGCTGAACTTTCCCCACCTCTCCCAGCCCGTCTCCATAGGGGAGGTGCTCCAGCTCCCTTCATCAACTTCATGAGCTCCTATCTCATCTGACAGCTGGGAAGGGGTGACTGGCTGTGCACGAGGCTGCAGCTGCTTTTAAAAGGGGCTGTGCTGTCCCCAAGCAGCAGCAGCGGGAATTCAGACACCCCACAGCGCGTGGCATGGGGAAAGCCTGGGCAGCTCCGGAGCCAGATCCAAGCCGGGCCGAGCCCCCCACGCTCACCTTGTTGTAGAGCTTGATGTTGGTGCCGGGCGTGGTGGAGCCGAAGTGGTAGACGAGGGGGGCCTGCAGGGAGAAGCCCTCCTCCACGTCGGCCGGACGCTCGATGTACAGCGCGCCCATGGTGCCGGGGATGGACACCGAGCCCTGCCCCACGTCCAGCTCCACGAAGGTGGGCCGGCGGCCCAGGCGCACGGCGTAGTTGAGCAGCAGGCGGCACACGGTGGTCTTGCCCACGTCGGTGGGCCCCACCACCATGACTCGGGGCCCGCGCTCGTCCTCCCGCTCGGCCTGGCGCCGCATCTGCTCCAGCGCCGTGTGCGTGTTCAGGTACAGCAGCATCGGTGTGTCCCGCGACACGTAGGCCACCTCGGTGCGGCCGCTGAGCTGCACGGTACAGCCGTGCCACGTAAACACGGCCACCTTGGCGCCCGCGTCGAACGTGAACTTCTTGTTGCGGGTGAGCTCGGTGCCGAACACCTCAGCCATGCCGGTCAGCAGCTCCAGCTGCACCGTCTGCGCCGCCTCCACTTCGAACCGCAGCTCCGTCTCCCGCTCCAGCTCGAACTTGGCCACCTGCTTCTTCTCCTCGCCGCCGTCGTCCGCCATGACGGCGACGCAGGGGTCCCGGGCCGGTGCCCCCCGGCCGCCGCGGCCGCGACGGAAATGACGTCAGAGAGGCGCGCCGGGAGCGGGGGCGGCCTGGATCACGTGGAACGCCCGGGTCACGTGGGGAGGGGACGGGCCCTGTCCGGCTGCTGCGGCTCGTTTGCATCTCATTTGCATATCGCCCGTGGCCCCTCCTCTAGTTTGTGTCTCATTACAGTGAGGCACCCTCTCTCCCCCTGCCCCGATCCCTCGGGATGAGTCCCGGGATCGTTTGCATGACGTTCGCACGGCATTTACACCCAGTCCCGCGGCCACGCCCCTTTCGCCTGATTTACATCTCACAGGGGGACAGGGGGACATGAGGGGACGGGGACACACG
>VWZV01017140.1:16759-29604 GCA_013397155.1 Irena cyanogastra | reverse complement strand
C
This sequence comes from Irena cyanogastra, assembly GCA_013397155.1. NCBI lineage: Eukaryota > Metazoa > Chordata > Aves > Passeriformes > Irenidae > Irena > Irena cyanogastra. The sequence continues at coordinate 29,603 of VWZV01017140.1, read as the reverse complement.
TGTCCGTCCGCCTGTCCGTCCGTCCGTCCCCGGACGATCTCTGAACCGGCGCCGGGCTTTGGTGCCCCCACGGACGGCGGGACCCGGCGGGGGCTGCCCCCGGGGTGGGTGCGGCGGGGCCGGGAGTCCCGCTCCCAGGGAGCCGCGGGGAGGGCGCGGGGCCGGTGGTCCGCGCACCCACGCGGGACCGCGGCGCTGTTCGTGGTGCCGGACCGGCGCTGTCCGTGGTGCCACCGCGGCGCTGCCCGGCCCGGGGCAGAGCGGGTGGCGGCGGTGCGGAAGGTACCGGCCCCGCGCGGGCCCCACGGCAGTGCCGCGCGTGGGGGGGGACGCGTGGCCGCGCGGGCTGCGGCGGCACCGGCACCGGCTGGCACCGGCGCGTGTTTGCGGCGCCGTCTCCGGCGAGCGAAATGCCACAAGCTGGTGCGGCGGCAGCCGTGGGAGGGGGCGTGGGCGGCGCGGGGCTGACTCAGGGGCCGCCATCCGCTCCCGCCCCCCCGTGCCCCCAGCCCGGCCGCGGAGCCCCCGGCCGGACACTCTGATCGGGCCGGGGGAGGGCGAGCCCGCCCTGGGGGGCTCTGGGTGTCGGTGCCCACCCGCCTGGGGACAGAGTGGATAGGGAGGGGATGGACGGACAGACGGACGGTGGAGGATGGATGGAAGGAGGACACAGGTGGGTGGCCAGAGAGGTGGAGGATGGATCGATGGACAGGTGGACATAAGGAGAGAAGGACAGATGGGCAGACAGATGCACGGTGAACATCTGGAGATGGGGTGGACGAATGGAGGGATGGGTGAAGGATGGGGAGGACAGACAGATGGACAGATGGAGTGAAGGGCAGGTAATGGGCAGCTGGAGGGGTAGAGTTGTGATTGGAGGGGGACAGATGGACAGGTGACAGACAGACCGATGATGGACAGATGGATGGGTGACAGACAGATGGATGGGTGACGGACAGATGGACGGGTGATGAACAGACAGAAGGGCAGCTGGCAGAGCAGATGAGAGGCTGGAGCAGTGGGGACAAGTGGGGACAGACCAGGCAGCAAGCACTGGTGGATAGACAGAGGGACAGAGGAGAGGATGTGGAGGGGAGGGTGACAGGAGGGACAGCAGTGTCCCGGGCGGTGCGAAGGCTGGGACAGGCAGGGGACACAGCACAACACAGCGGGGTGTCATGGAAATGGCTCTGGGATGGCACAGCTGGAATGGCCCACGCATAGCCCAGGGGTAGTCCTGCGGTGTCCGGGAATGGCCTAAGGGTGACCCAAGCATCACTGAAAACTGGCCCGAAAGTGACCAGAAGGGTGATCTAAGGGTGGCCCGAGGGTGGTGCCAGCAGGAGGGCATCCTGGGGACAACAGGTGAGGTGTCACACCTGCAGATGCCGAGGGCGGCACCGGGGAAGGGCTCCGTGCCGGGACGGCCCCTCCTGGGCGGACCCGCGGGTGACCGGGGCCGCTCCACCGAGGCCGCCCCTCGCGCCCCCCCGAACCGCCGCGCCCGGGGGCGGGGCCCGGCCAGGCCCGGCAGCTCCGCTCCGCTCCGCCCGCAGTGGGAGGGGGGTCGGGAGGGGCCGCGGCATCGGGGGCACCGGGAGCATCGGGAGCACCGCGAACGCCGGGGCGGAGAGAGCCCGGTCCCCTCCCCGCCGGGCCGGGCGGGAGGCGGGTGAGCGGCGCGGAGATGCGGCGGGAGGAGCCGCGGGGCGCGGAGGGGCCCGGATGAACACGGAGCGGCGGCGGGAGGGGGGCTGTGACCGCGACGGGAGGATGCGGAAGAGGGGGGACCGAGGGCCCTGGCCCCGTGGCCGGTGGGGCCGGGCTCGGCGTGGACACCGTGCGGATGTCCGGAGTGTCCGGGGCGGTGCCGAGGGTACGCGTGGCGGAGCGGCGGAGCCGCCTCGGCCCCGGGGCCGTGCGGGAGGCTTGGAGGGCCGGCACGGAAGGGCCCCACGGCTGCCCACCCCCGGGACCACGCGCGTGTCCCCCCGCCACAAGTGTGCGGGCCACGTCCCCGCGGCCGGGGCTGCCCCTGCTCCGTGGGGCGCGGGCAGTGCCCACCCCCGGACACCCAGGACAGCCTGTCCCGCAGGGGGCAGCGGGGAGGGGAGGGGGGCCCAGCCCTGTGGCAGCCCCCAGAGGTCCTGTGACTCCACCTGCCCCCTTCATGGCCCGGGGGGACACGGCAGGGACAGAGGGGACAGAGTCACTGATGCTGCGCACTCCCGACCCGAGCCGGACCCTCCTGCTCCCTCGTGGAGGGCTCACCAGTCTGGGGGGTCACCAGTATGTGAGGGTCACCACCGGGGGGGCCTCACCAGTCTGGGGGGTCACCGCTGTGGGGACTCAGCCGTGTGGCTGGCAGAGGCAGCGTGTCCAGGACAGCCCAGTGAGGCCCCGTGGCTGACACCCATAGTGAGTAACTCGGGGTGCCCCAGGCAGTGACCCCCATGTGTCAGGCTGCTGTGGTGCCCCCCAGCTGATGCCACTGCCCCTGCCTGTACTATTTTTAGCCACCTGAGTGGTTAAACATAGTACAGCTCCTCCCGGGCCGGCCCCCCCGGCTCTGTCCAGATTAATCTGTAGCTGCTGGTCCCTGTAATGAGGCCTCATTACCCGACATTACAGCAGGCAGGAGCGGGACAGGGACAGCCCTGGGCAGTGTCACGGTGACAGGGGCTCCGTGCAGCAGAGCCAGGCGGTGCGTGGGTCAGGCTGGTGGGGGCACACAGAGGACAGTGAACTGGGGGTGACGTGGCCTTGGTGCCCTTGACAGCCAGCTGTGGGTCATGGGGGAGTCCCAGCTGTGTTGTGGGGTGACTTGTTGTCAGCCCCAGCACGGTGACAGTCCCCAGTGCAGTGCAGTGCTGGGGGCAGCGGCGTCCCCAGGAGACGTGTCATGGTTCCCAGCAGTGCGAGGGGATTCATGGAGACATGACAGGATCACCAGGGGGGGTGTCAGGGTCCCAGAGATGTGACAGTGGCCCTGAGAGCTGTGCCAGGGTCCCCGAGGGAGCTGTGCTGGGGCCCCATGGGGGTGAGTCACTGTCCCCTGCAGTGTGCCTATGTCCCCAGGGGCAGTGCCAGCATCTCCAGGGATTGTGCCAGTTTCCCAAGCACTGTGCCTGGCCCCGGAGGGGGGAGCCAATGTCCCCAGGGGCTGTACCAGCGTCACCAGGAAGAGTGCCAGTTTCCCAGGGGCTGTGCCAGGTCCCCAGCAGGGTGCTGGTGTCCCTGGAGTGAGGTGTGTTGTTGTGGTGTCCCCAGTGTTCACAGCAGGGTGTGCAGCAGTGTGCCAGTGTCCCCATGGCTGTGCCAGGTCCCCTGGGGATGCTGGTGTCCCCGGGAGGATGTTAGTGTTCCCAGGGCCATGTTGTCACCAGAGCACGCACCAGGATGCCCAGCAGCATGCCCGTGTTCCCAGGGTTGTGCCAGCTCCTGGGCCAGGCTGGCTCGGGGCAATAGGGACAGCACAGGGGGTCCTGGCACAGTGGGGGGACCGGCCCCACATCGGGGGACCCGAGGTGCTATCAGGGGGCCTGAGGCACTATCGGGGACCGGCAGCCCGGGGGACCCGCGTGTGCTCCTGGGAGATTAGGGGGAGTCACTGGGGGTGCAGAGCTGCATCCCGGGGTTCAAACTCCATGGCAGCAGTGAAGGTGACGGTGACAACAGGAGGGCCTGGCCTCGTGCAGATGGGTGAAGGCTGCAGGACGGGAGTCAGCAGGCACAGTTGTGTGTGCAGGTGTGCATGCCTGTGTGTGTGCATGCAAACAGGTGTGTGTGTGCCCATGAAGCTGTGTGTGCCCATAAATGTGTGTGCTCATGAACCTGTGTGTGCACCTGCAAACACAAGTGTGCCCCTGTAAATCTCTGTGTGTGTCTGTAAACAGCCGCGTGCCACATGTCAACAACTGTCCCCACGTGTGTCAGCCCTGGCTGCTACGGGGCCCTGCCCTGTGCCCTGGCACATGAGGGGACACCAGTGCCAGCTGCTGTGTCCCGGGACAAGAGGCAGAGCTGGGGCCACGGCGGCCTTTGCCCGGGTGGCCATATGCTGCCATGTGCCCTTGTGCACCCCAGGTGTCCCTGTGCCCCGGTGGGTGCCAGCATGATGTGACACCTGGCCTTTGTCGCCCACAGGCTCGGCGAAGACGCCCCAGGCTGGTGACAGCCCGGGCCAGCGGCCGGCCGGGCAGGGGACATGGCGGGGGGCGCGGGGCTGGCCAAGCGCCTGGGGACGCTCCTGTCAGGGCTGCTGGAGTGCGGCGCCTTCTGCGGCATCATCTTCGGCTGGGCCTCCCTCGTCTTCGTCCTCAAGGACCTGGGCTACTTCGAGGGGCTGTGCCAGCCCTCCGCCACCCCCAGCCCCAACCTCACCCTGGGGTCTGGTATGGACCCCCACCTGTCCCCATGGTCCCCTGACTCGTGACCCTGCTCTCCTCATGCCCTGTGCTGTCCCGTGTCCCCACTGTGCCTGTGCCTTTGCTGTCTGCAATGTCCCGATGCCCTGCGGTATTCTGTGTCCCCGCTGTCTCCAAGCCTGTCCCTACTGTCCCGCAGTCCATGTCTCCAGTATCACCATGTCTGTGGTGTCCCCACATGCCTGGTGGCCCCTGCATCTCCGCTGACTCGTGTCCCTGAGTGCCTGAGTCCCTGCACCCCTGGTATTCCCGGTGTCCCCATGCCCATGTCTCCGTGTCCCCATGCCCCACTTATGGCCATTCCCAGACTGCAGTGGGCAGGATGAGCAATTCTCCCTGGTCTTCACCATCGGCTCCTTCATGAACAACTTCATGACCTTCCCCATGGGCGTCGTCTTTGACCGCTTCGGCACCACGGCCGCACGCCTTGTCGCCATGTGAGCCCCGCGCCGGGGGGACACGGGGGACATGTGGGCTGGGGGGCTACTGAGAATGGGGGGTTATTGGGGTGGCCTGCCTCCCAAGGGGCTGGGGTAGGGGAATCACCTGTGATTCCCAGGATCCCGTCCCCACGCGTCACTGCTGTCTCCTCTAGCTCCCTCTACACTGGTGGGACCCTGCTCGTCGCCTTCTCCACCCCAGGTGAGACCCTGTGGCCTAGGGGTCCCCAGGCCTGGGGGGACATCTTGGATAAGCCCTGTCCCCGCTGATCCCTGTGTCCCCAGAGATGGCGGTGCTGCTCTTCCCGGCCATGTCCATGCTGTCGGTGGGTGGCATCCTCCTCATCCTCACCAACATGCAGGTGGGTTCCCCCAGCACCCTGGCACCCACCACGCAGACACCTCGCCCGGCACGGGAGGGCTCTGATGGCACACAGGGCTCTCTCGGTGCCAGGTGGGCAACCTGTTTGGGAACTACCGCTCCATCATCATCACCCTCTACAACGGGGCCTTCGACTCCTCCTCTGCCATCTTCCTCATCGTCAAGGTGGGTGCAAGGGACATGGCAGTGGTGGCAGGGGACGACAGAGCTGGGAGTAGTTGGGTCGCATCTACAGACATATTGGGGACACAATCTGGGGCACAGGTGAGGCCCAAGCAGGTGGCCAGTGGCAGCCTGTCTCTGTCCCTGACTCCATCCTTGTCCCCAGGTGCTGTACGAGCACGGGCTGTCCCTGCGGGCCATGTTCCTCTTCCTGGCAGCCTGCAGCGCCTGGCACCTCCTGCGCACCCTCTTCCTGATGCCGCGCACCCGCATCCCCTACCCGCTGCCCCCCGACTACGACTACGGGTATGGGGGGGTTGCGTGCGCCCTGCGGGGCTCTGGGGAGAGGGGGGCTGGGTCTCACCCTGCGGGCAGCGAGTCCTGTCCCCTGGGCAGGTCCAGCCCCACCAGGTGGACGCAGGGTGACACAGGCACTGCCGCAGGCTGCAGTGCCGGGGGCGTTCCCGCTCCTACCGAGCCCACAAGGACAAGCAGCCCCCGGGAGAGGCCGGACCCGAGGAGACACCCCTGGAACGCCCCATCGCTCGAGGTGCCGGAGTGGGATTTATGTTTGTGGAGGGGCTTGACCAGGTGGGCGTGATCACATCTGGATGTGGGCGGTGCCATGTTAATGAGTCGTGTGGCTGTGCATGGCGTGGTTGGGGGAACAACCATGCGTATGCAAAATAGGAGGGCGTGGCTTTGCTATGGGTGGGCATGGCTGTTAATGGGCGCGGCTGGAGGACAGTTAGGATATGCAAATGAAGGGGTGCTGGGTGTGGCAGCGTGTGGGCGTGGTCAAAGGGTGGGCATGGTGACAAATCTGAATGGGCAGGATCGTACAGGTGGCTGTGAGGCCCCAGTGGGTGGCAGGGACAAGGTGTGGGTGTGGCCTGGGGATGTGTCTGTATGCACCCCACCCTGACACCTGCACAGGTGGGGACGCCCCCGGGATACCGTTCCGGGCCTGCGCCTGCTCGTGGCTCTTTGCCTGGCACGTGGCCTGGCTCTCGGTGATGCAGCTGCGCCACTACCTGTTCATCGGCACCCTCAACCCGCAGCTGGAGCACCTGGCGCGGGGGGACCACGCCCTGGGTAAGGCGTCACGGCGGGGGAGACAAGGCACACGACAGGGACCCCCAGGGCCTGCCCCGCCCGCCTGACGCTGTCCCCCCACAGTGAGCACCTACACCAACGCCTTCGCCTTCACCCAGCTCTGCGGGGTGCTCTGCGCCCCCTGGAACGGCCTCATCCTCGACCGGCACAAGCGGGGAAAGGGCCCCCGCCCTGACGGTAACTGTCCCTCCAGCCCCAGGCCTTGAGGGTAACTGACCCCCATGGCCCTTCACCCCAAGTGGAAGCACTCCTTGGCCCTGCACTGTGGGGGTAACCACTCCTCCTCCCAGTCCTGTGGTCCCTGCCCCTGAGCCCGCGGCACCTGGAGAAGGGACATGGGGGGAGCTGTGTCCCCATGCCCTGACCCCCATGCCCACAGGGATCCTGGCTGGGCTGGCAGACCTGCGGTCAGCGGTGCTGTCGCTGGTGGTGACAGTGGCACAGTGCCTGCTGTTCTCCGTGTTTGCCGCCGTGCCTGTCCTGCCCGTCCAGTTTGGCACCTTCGTGCTGCAGGTCATCAGCCGCTCCTTCCTGTACGGCGGCAACGCTGCCTTCCTGGCCATCGCGTGAGTGGGGACAGCCACAGGGGATGGAGCGTTCAGGGTGGCAGGGGATGGTGACACGATTCTGGGTGGGGCAGGGGACAGGGTGGCAGGGGATGGCAGCGGGACTGGAGGGTGGCAGGCGACATGGTGGAGGTGTCAGGGGACAGGGTACTGGGGTGGGGCTGTCGGGGATCAGGGTGCCAGGAGATTCCCGTTGGTGACATGGCTGCCTGGCAGGTTCCCCCCGCAGCACTTTGGGAAGCTCTATGGGCTGGCCATGGCACTGTCGGCGCTGGTGGCCCTGCTGCAGTACCCCTGTGTCGCCCTGGTGCAGGGGCCGCTCCAGGGGGACCCCTTCTATGTGAGTGTGCCCTGTGGGCCCCCCAAGTGAGGGCTGGGAGGGCTGCTCCACAGGGAAATGGGGGTCCTGCCACGTGGGGAAATGGGGGTCTCTGCCCATGGGAAAATGGGGATCCTGCCCCCGAAGTGGTCAAGATCCTGCCCATGGAAAAATAGGGGTCCTGCCCCATGGGGAAATGGGGATACTGCCCTGGGAGGGATGGGGTCCTTCCCCCAGGAGTGGTGGGCTCTTATGCCATGAGAAATGGGGGTCCTGCACCAGAGAGAGATGGATGTCCTGCTCCTGGGGAAATGGAGGTGCTGCCCCAAGTGTCTTGGCCTAACATAGGGGATGGGAGGACAGCCCCCCAGTCCCCTGCCCTGATACTCTTCCTCTCCACAGATGAACTTGGGGCTCATCGCCGTGGTGCTGGTGGCCTTTGTCAGCCCTGTGGTGGTGGCCCACGAGTGCCAGCGGCGAGCCAAGGAGCTGGGGATGGCTGGCACCCCCCTGGCGGCCCCCCCTGGCACTGAGAGCCACGCCGAGACCCCACACTGAGCCCCACACCCAGCACACCATTTTTGTACCAGTCTGGGGGTGCTGTGCCAGTGGGGTGGGTTGAGGATAATAAACATAGCTGCCCCCTCCACTCGCCATGTTGTCCCCATGACCCCCCAGCCCCATCCCCAGGCCCCTGATGCACACAGACACAGCTCAGGGCACCTCTGCTTTACTGGGAAAGGAACTGAGGTGCCATGGCAGCACTGCGGGCTCAGTACTGGCAGATGAAGGGACGCAGCTGGAAGCAGAAGCGGCTTCGCCAGAGCCCGTCTGGGGACAAGGATAGTGTCAGGGCCATGGGTGGTTCCCAGGGCCCCTCAGTACCCTGCAACCACTTCCAGTGGGGATATACCCTCCTTGGCTCCCCCAGTGCTCTGTAATTCCTCCCAGTGCCCTCGGTGCTTCCCTCAGTTCACCCAGTGCCCTGCAGCCCCCTCCCCACAGTGCCCTCCCAATGTTCCTCCAGTGCCCCAGCAGCCTGTGGTCCCCTCCCCAGCACCCCCAAGCCTGGACACGCTGAGTGGGTGACCTTACCTCGGACGCTGAGGCTGGCGCAGGTGGTGACAATATGGAAGGGGTGGGTGGGCGCCCAGTTTGCGTAGTTCCAGGGGCTGGAGTCCTCCCAGTAGGACTGCCACTGCCCCGCCTGCTGTGCCAACACCTCAGTCCCCAGTGACAGCCCCCAGCACCCCTACGCAGCCCCTCGACCCCAAAAACCAGCCCCAACCACCCATAGTCAGCCCCTCATGCCTCAAAACCCGGTCTCCAGCCCCAGGCTTGTCCCCCACAAAGCAGCCCCAGCGCCCCAGCCCCTAACGCAGCCCCCAGCCGATCTCCTCACCAGCACCCAGCACCCCTGTGGTGTCCCTGGTGTCCCCTCACCCTGCGGCTGGTGACAGCTCCAATCCAGGGTGAGATGATAATGTTGTAGGTTCGTGCCAGTTTCTGCAGCTCCTGGTTGCGGGCGGCGCTGTGCACGGAGGCCAGCTGGCCCCGGTACACGTCCTGGCAGTAGCACTGTGGGACGGGCACAGGCTGGCACCAGCACTCACCTGTGCCCACGGGCACCTCCTGGCAGTGCTGCCATGGCACGGGCACGGCCTGGCATCCTGGTACCCCCCTGGTACCCCCCACGTCCCCTCACCTGGGCCCCTGAATAGGTGCGCAGCTTCTTCACCACGGTGTAGCGCAGCTGGGGGGTCCCAGCAGCGGGGACTCCCTGGAGCTGCCGGGGGGCTGCGGGGCAGAGCAGGGGGAGGGCTGGTACCGGGGGTCCCTCTGCCACCCACCGCCAGCCCAGGCAGGTGGCAGCAGTGGGGTGGGCATGGCACTGGGGTGGCAGTGACTCAGGGTGTCCCCAGGGTGACCCTGGGAGCGGGCAGGGGTGTGGGGGTCACTCACTGGAGCAGGGAGCACTCACCAGGGTGGCTGGCAGGGACAGTGCCCAGCAGGGCGAGAACGAGCAGCAGGCAGGGCCACATGGCAGTGGGACACGCAGGGACACTGGGGGCACCACCAGCACTCTCTGGAGATGCCAAAGCTCTGTCACCCTTGGCCACCCCCCACCATGTTCCACAGCCTCTCTGCGACCCTTGGTAACAATCTGTTTTCTCTGTGGCTCTTCTGCCATCCCCCATGTCCCCACCGTCCTTCTGCCACCCCCCAGTTCCACCTTGTGTCTCTCACCCCATCCTGTCCCTCTGTGCCCCATATCCCCAGCGTCCCTCCACCATCCCCTGTGCCACTCCCATGTTCTCCTGGCATCCCAGAGACCCCTGTGTCCCCCTGACATCCTCATCCCAGCCTCAGGGATGCCCAGCCCTGGTCCCCACCCCAGCAGCCAGGGGCTGAGCCCACTCTGATGTCCCCCTCCATGTCCCTGTCCCCATCCCCGCTCCTCACCTGGGGTCTGGGGGGCTCTCCCCGTTGTCCCCCTTATAGGGGTGACAGGGCCACATGTTACCACCACAGCCTTGCGCCACCCAGCCTGGCCCTGGGGGCACCAAGGGGACATTGGGGGGACACTGGGGGAGGGGAGTTCCTGCCCACAGTGGGACACAGATGGCCCCCAGGGAGGGGGGGCTGCAGGTTGGGGGGTGCACAAGGGTGCCCAAGGCAGAGGATGGGTGCTGGGGGGATGAAAAAGCTGGGGGTGCAGGGGTGGGGGCTGCTCCAGTTTGAGGGGTACAAGGCAGGTGTATGGAGTGCAGCGTGTCCTGGGATGGGGATGTTGGGGGTGCAGAGGGGATGTTGGGCTGCTGATACCATCTCCCGCCGGCCATGCTTGCCCAAGGGCCATTTCCTTTCCAACGGCCGTGGCCTCCTGGGTCCGGCCTGGCCGTTTGGCCACAGAGCCCCTTGAGCCCCCGCCTCAGCCTCCTGTTCCCCTAATCAGCCCCCCTGGCCTGCAGTTGAGCACCCACAGCCCCCCGGGGGACTCTGCATCCCAATCCTCACCTCCATGCCCTGTGTACCCCTGCACCCCAACCCCTCCAGCCCTGTACCAACCCCTTGTACCTCAACCCCCAACCCCCTGTACCCCAATCTCCCTGAGCCCCTGTACTGACAACCTGCACCCCAAACCCCCACAGCCCCCTCCATACACCCTGCACCCCAAACCCCCACAGCCCCCTCTTCATGCCCCCACAGCCCGTCTCCTGGACCAAGCACACACCAGCCACTGGCTGGGCAGGGTGCTGGCAGAGTCCCTCCAGGGTGTCCCCCACCATGTCCCCAACAGTTGGTGGTTGAGGATGTCACAAGGCTGTGGTTGGGGGCATGTGTCCCTGTCACCGATATAAGGGCAGCAGCAGGCAAAGCCCCCCAAGACCCAGGTGAGGAGCGGAGACAGGGGCATGGGGGTGGGCTCGGCCCTCAGCTGCCAGCATTGGGGGTTCCTGAGTCTGGCACTGGGGGACTCTGGGGTGCCAGAGGTGGAGGGGGCATGGTGGGGGACAGAAGGGCATAGGATGCCCAGGGGAGGGAGGGACTCAAGGGTGGGAAGTGAGGAACTGGGCACATGGTGGGCACAGGAGGGCTGGGGTTTGTGGAGATGGCACTGGGGATGGGAGAGGGAACATGACACAGGGTGGCATTGGGGATGGTGGAGGGACAGTGGGGATATGGGGGAGTTTTCGAAGGGATGTGGGGAGGACAGAGTGATGCTGGGGGTGGCAGAGGGCCCATGGGGGTGTCCCCAAGGTGGCCAAGAGTGATGGGACTCTGGGATCTCCCAAGGGTGCTAGTGGTGTCCCCAGTGTTCCTGTACCATGCGGCCCTGCCTGCTGATTGCCCTGGCCCTGCTGGGCACAGTTCCTGTCAGCCGCTCCGGTGAGTGCCCCCCACACCCCCACCTGCCCCCAGGGACATCCCTGGGGACCCCCCTGATCCCAAGGTGACCCAGCCAGTGTCCCCAGCTCTTGCCAGCCCTGCGGTGGAGGATGAGGAGGATGTGAGAGAGCTGGATGTGCCGGAGTTCAGCGGGTGCCTGGGGGCCGGTGACAAGCAAGCACCTGGTGTCCCCAGCATGCCGGGCAAGGCCACCTGCCGCTACATCATCATCTCCCGCTGCCGAAGCTTCCGCCGTGCGCAGGTGGGATGGTTTGGGTTGGGTGGGGGGTCAGGGTGGGGGCACCAGTGCCCTCCTTGACAGCCGTGTCCCTGCAGAGCATCTGTGCCCGGCGCTTCCGTGGGCGCTTGGCCTCGATCCACGATTCCCGCACCAACACCTTCCTGCTGCTCCTGGCACGCCGGCACTCCAATGCTGGCCTGGTCTGGATCGGTGCCATCAGCCAGCCCGCTGTAAGGACCCCTGCCACACGCCCACTACCCTGGCCTAGGGACACCCTGTCTCCTCCCAGTGACCCCAGTGCCCACCCCAGGTGTCCTAGCCCCATCCCACAATTCCCAGTGAGCAACCTGGGTTCCCCGATCCCATTCCCAGTGTTCTCAGTGCCCACCAGGAGAGCCACAACTCCACCTCAGTGTCCCCACTGCCCACCTGGGTGCTCCAGCCTTGTCCCTGTAACCCTAATGCCCACCCTGGTTGGCCCATTCCCATCCCACTGTTCCCCAGTGCTGGGGATCCCCACACCCTTCCTCCCCTGGCAGATCCCATTCCCAAATTGCCACTGGACTGACCGGAGCCCCTGGAACTACAGCCGGTGGGTGCGCGGGCACCCCCTGCCCGGCCGCCGCTTCTGCACCGCCCTCTGCACCAACAGTCAGTGGGGGCATACCAGGGGGGTCCAGGAGGGTGCTGGGGTAGTCCTTGCCCGTGATGGGGGAGGGTGCTGAGGGGCTCGAGATGGGGAGGTGGCACTGGGGGGCTGGTATAAGGTATCTGGGGGGCTATTTCTGGGGGCTGGAGGGAGTGCCTGGAGGTGGGGGTGCTGGTGGGCCATGGGCTGATCCCTGCTCTTCTCTCTCCAGATGGGCTCTGGAGGAGCGTGCGCTGCAAGAGGCGGTTGCCCTTCATCTGCGAGATATGAGGGGCTCAGCCCCCCTCAGTGCCCCTGGGCCTCCCCTACTGCTGTTCCCCTACGGGGGGCTGCATCCCCTCTCTGGGAGTACAATAAATCTTGGTGTCAGCAAGCACTTGGTGTTTGGGCAGGGCCTGGCTGGGTGCACCCAGGGTGGGCACAGAGGGGTTTTGGAGGTGTCCCTTGTTTCCTGCACTGCTTCTGTGTGGGCAATGACAGTTGCAGGGTCCCCTCTTCAAGGATCTCTGTGCTCCCCAACCACAGCCCAGGAGAAGAGCCAGGACTCTCCGAACTGACCAGCGAGGTTTTATTGTCTGTGGCAGTGGCACCATGAGCCGGACCTGTTGCCCTCTGTCTGGGGCCATACCCGAGCAGGGGGGAGGGGAAGGG
>VWZV01017140.1:0-16459 GCA_013397155.1 Irena cyanogastra | reverse complement strand
GGGGGGGGTTACCCCCAGCAGTCCAGACATGGGGAAGCCTGAGCTGAGGGGTGTCCCCAGCACTGCCTGAAATCCCACACTCACCCCGCTCAAGGCTTCTTCCTTTTCAGCTTCAGCGCCTGCAGCCAGTGGGGGGGAGAGGCGTCGGATCTGGGGTATTGTCAGAGTTTCAGCATGAGCCCCCCAAAACTAGTCCCGGGACCCAGACTGATCCTCTCAACCCCCTTTTGCCTCCTGAGGAGGATCCTGGTCCCACACTCACCCTGAGGATTTCTCTGGCTTGGGGGGCAGGGTTGGTGGTTTCCCACTCACACCAGGGATCTTGCAGGACTTCGAGCGCTGCACATGGGGGTCTTTAGGAGGGGTCCCCTTGCTATCCCCTGACGATGTCCCCTCCTCGGCCGAGCGGTTGCGACCCCTCAATTTGGCCTGGGGGCAGAGAGAGAGGTCAGGGAGAAATACAGAGCTCTGCCCCTCAAATTCCCCCACTGCCTCCTCCCTGTCTTTAGCCAGGCCCCAGGCCCACCCTGCCTCAGTTTCCCTGTGATCCATCCTCCTTTCCACCCTGCAGCCAGGAGTCCAAGGGACTCACCTTGATGGCGGAAGCGCTGAGGCCAGGAAAGAGCGGCACCTTGACCCCCCTGCCCGAGGATGAGCTGCGCATCCGCCGGCTCCGGGGCTCCTCCGCTGCCTCCTCATCAGAGGACGCTGCGGGGGCTGGCCGAGGCTCTGTGGGGACACAGGGACAGTGTCACCACGACACTGTGCCAGGACAGACACCCTGCTCCCATCCCCATCCCCGCTGGGCTCACCTGTGGAGTCCCGGAAGATCCAGCTCTCCCCCTCGCTGGTGCTGGGGCGCAGGGACGGCGCCCGGTGCTGACGCTTGCGGCCCAGGCTGGCCTTGCAGCGGAACATGCTGCTGTCCAGGAGCTCTGTGTCCTGCCGAAACCAGGGGACAGGTCAGAGCTGGCACAGGGACCCCAGGGATTCCCCACCCCAGCCAGCACACCCATAGCCCCCACAGCAGTGCTGGGGGCCCTTAATCCATAGCTGTCCCTGGGAGAGGCAAGGTCAGAGAGCCTCATCCAAAGACACATCCTCTGTCCCAGGCAGTCCCAGGCCACACAGAGTGATTGGAATCTCCCCACTTCCACTCACCTCCAGAAGAGGAAATTCCTGCCCCTGCTCCATGGACCCCTCAGGTTGGGGGGTAGCCAGTGAGAGCCGCTGCTCCCCCCGGCTCGAGGAACTCTCCCCATCTGGGTGCTCTGAGGGCTGTTCCTCACTTCCTGTGTCCACTGGGATCCTATTGGCAGCCTCTGGCAGCAGAGGGGGAGCCCTGGGGCTCTGTGGGGCAGCAGCTGGTTCAGAGGGATCCCTCTCCTCCTCGGAGGGGCTGGGTGACTCACTCCGGGGGGGCTCCACAGCTGGGCAATCAGCTGGAATGTCACCCATCGAAGGGCTGGGGGCCAACCTGCTTGGGGGACAAAACCCCAGAGTTGCTCTAGCCCCCGCTAACACAAGCCCTGCCCCAAACCCCTCAGTCTGCCTCAGGGGAAGCTGCTCCCTCCCTGCCACCACCGGTGCCCTCCTTACCCATGCTCTGTGCTGGTGTCCCCTCCCATGCTCTGCTCCCTCACACCAAAGTCCTGGCTGCGGGCGGCACAGCGGGCGCTGAAGGCACTCGCCCACTCCTGGCGCCTGGCCTCAGCATCCTGTGGCTCCACAATCCAGCTGTCCAGATCCTGGCTCCAGCGGGCATTGCCCACGTCCAGAGAGAGATCTCTGTGCAAGCCTGCCTGGGGCTGTGGCAGGACCCCGGACACAGAGCCATCCGAGGCTCTGGCACTGCAGGGATCTGGCACCTGCTCTGTCCCAATGACACCAAACTGGTTCTGGCACTCAGCTGCTCCAAGCTCCTCAGCCCAGTCCCTGCTGCTGGAGCTGTCACGCTCCTGCTGGTGGGCACTGCCCCAGCTGGGCTCCTGGGCCGGGGGATCAGGGTGGTGGGAGCTGGGCGTGTCCTCCTCACCAACCCTGACCAGCCCAGGCTGTCCAATGCTGCCCTCACCGGGCCAGCTCAGCCGGGCTGGGACCAGCTCTTGCTCTTCCTCCCTGGGGGTCATGGAGCTGTGCTGCCCATCCCAGGCTTCTCCATTGGGGCTCAGCTCTCTGTCCTGCGCCTCCACGTCCCTGCTGCTGGATCTGTCATCCCAGACACCTCTGCTGGGGCTGAACTCCCCATTCCGGGTCTCTGTGTCCCCAGTGCTGCGTCTGCCACCCCTGGCTGCTCTGCTGGATGTGAATTCACTGTGCTGGGTCTTCAGGTCCCTGGTGCTGGATCTGTCACCCCAGGCTGCTCCGCTGGGATTGAATTCATCCTGGATCTCCAGGTCTCTGGTGCTGCATTCACTGGCTTCAGCCAGCCTGCTGGGGCTGAACTCCTGGTCCTGGCTCTTCATATCCCCGGTGCTGGATCTGTCATCCCAGGCTGGCCTGCTGGGGCTGAACTCCTGGTCCTGGCTCTCCATATCCCTGGGGCTGGATCTGTCATCCCAGGCTGGCCTGCTGGGGCTGAACTCCTGGTCCTGGCTCTCCATATCCCTGGTGCTGGATCTGTCATCCCAGGCTGGCCGGCTGGGGCTGAACTCCTGGTCCTGGCTCTCCATATCCCTGGTGCTGGATCTGTCATCCCAGGCTGGCCGGCTGCGGCTGAACTCCTGGTCCTGTCTCTCTGTGTCCCTGGTGCTGGATCTGTCATCCCAGGCTGGCCTGCTGGGGCTGAACTTCTGGTCCTGGCTTTCTGTTTCCCTGTATTCATGAGTCCAGGCTGGTCTCCTAGGGCTGAACTCCCTGTCCTGGCTTTCCATATCCCTGATTTCACTCGTCCAGGCTGGCCGGCTGGGGCTGAACTCCCTGTCCTGGCTTTCTGTGTCCCTGTATTCCCCAGTCCAGGCTGGCCGGCTGGGGCTGAACTCCCTGTCCTGGCTCTCCATGTCCCTGGGGTTATACCTCCTGTCCCAGGCTGGACGGCTGGGGCTGAGCTCCTTATCTGGGCTCCCGGTGTCCCCAGTGCTGGATCTGCCAGCCCAGCCCAACGTTAAATTCTCATCCTTGCTCCCAGCATCCTGGCTGCTGTACTTCCTGGCCCAGTCTGGGGTGAGTTCCCTGTCCTTCATCTCCGTGTCTCTGCCGCTGTACCTGCCTGCCCAGGTGGACTGCTCCTTGTCCAGCTGCCGGACCTGCCCCGTGCCAAGGCCACTGCCCCAGGTGGCCTGTCCAGAGCCAAGCTCCTCCGTGCTGCCATAGCCCTGACCCCACTCGGCTGTGCTGGCACTGAAGTCTGGATCCTGTGGGCAGCTCTTCCCAGTGCCAGGGGACTGGGACCAGTCACTGCAGCCCAGTTTTGTGTCCTCCATCAGCTCCGTTGCTCTGTAGTCACCACTCCAGCTCTCCCGGGCATTGTTGTCCTTGTCACTGCAGGTGCTGTCCCAGCTGGATTTGGTCCCAAATTCTTGGTCCTGCTTGGTCTCAACAGGCCAGTCTCTCTCCCTGGACACACCGGGGTGACTCCAGCCAAAGGTGCTGTTCTGGCGAGGGTGGCCAATGCCGAACTCACTGCACAGGTCTTTCTGTGACCAGCCCAGCAGGTTCTGGTGGAAAAAAGAGGAGAAGAGTTAGAGGGGGGAAAAGAGGTTAGAAAAGGGAGAGGAGTTTGAGGGGGGCCCAACCCCGGCTCCCACAGCAGCAGAGCTGGGGAGAAGGGAAACACCTTGGGGACACAGCACAGCAGGGCCCATCCCAAGTGGGGGGCAGTCCCCACCACCTACTCCTCAGCACACAGTCCTGCTCAGCCTCCACCCACCCACCCACCCATGTTGTCCCATCCCACTGCTCAGGGGAGAGCAGGGAGGAGGAGCCCCCCACATCCCTCACCTCTGGAGAGCGATGAACCCCAGCTGATGCCAACAGCTCTGTCAGCCAGCCTGGGTCAGCGTGGGGGTCAGAGTCCTGTGAGGGTCCTTCAGCCTGGCCTGGGCCCCCAGGACCCTGCAGGCTCTTGAGGCCATCACCTGCCCAGGCTGAGTCAGCTGGAGCAGCTGGATCTGGGGGGGTTGGATCCAGGGGGGCAGCTGTGGTGAGGCTGGGCTGGGTGGGGGACTCAGGCTCAGCTGGGTCCTGGCCAGGCTCTGTCACGCGAAGTGGAGACTGGGACATGGGAGCATCCTGCTCTGCCTCCCTTTCCTCCTTTTCCTCTGCCGAGCCCTCAGTCTCTCGCTGGGCCACGGGACCCCCTGGGCATGGAGCCCCCTCTGCCTGCTGGCTGCCAGGTCCTTCAGACCTACTGTCCTTTGGAGGGCCAGGGGCTGCAGCCTCCCCATCTGACTCCCCCTCCTCAGAGAGCCCTGAGTCAGGTGTCTCTCGGATGGGGGAGCGGGGAGGGAAGGCTGGCAAGCGTGCCCCCCGCGATGGGAACGTCCACTCAAAGGACTGGGAAAGGCTCCAGCTGGACTCGCTGCCCAGGGAGGGCNTGTCCTGGCTCTCCATGTCCCTGGGGTTATACCTCCTGTCCCAGGCTGGACGGCTGGGGCTGAGCTCCTTATCTGGGCTCCCGGTGTCCCCAGTGCTGGATCTGCCAGCCCAGCCCAACGTTAAATTCTCATCCTTGCTCCCAGCATCCTGGCTGCTGTACTTCCTGGCCCAGTCTGGGGTGAGTTCCCTGTCCTTCATCTCCGTGTCTCTGCCGCTGTACCTGCCTGCCCAGGTGGACTGCTCCTTGTCCAGCTGCCGGACCTGCCCCGTGCCAAGGCCACTGCCCCAGGTGGCCTGTCCAGAGCCAAGCTCCTCCGTGCTGCCATAGCCCTGACCCCACTCGGCTGTGCTGGCACTGAAGTCTGGATCCTGTGGGCAGCTCTTCCCAGTGCCAGGGGACTGGGACCAGTCACTGCAGCCCAGTTTTGTGTCCTCCATCAGCTCCGTTGCTCTGTAGTCACCACTCCAGCTCTCCCGGGCATTGTTGTCCTTGTCACTGCAGGTGCTGTCCCAGCTGGATTTGGTCCCAAATTCTTGGTCCTGCTTGGTCTCAACAGGCCAGTCTCTCTCCCTGGACACACCGGGGTGACTCCAGCCAAAGGTGCTGTTCTGGCGAGGGTGGCCAATGCCGAACTCACTGCACAGGTCTTTCTGTGACCAGCCCAGCAGGTTCTGGTGGAAAAAAGAGGAGAAGAGTTAGAGGGGGGAAAAGAGGTTAGAAAAGGGAGAGGAGTTTGAGGGGGGCCCAACCCCGGCTCCCACAGCAGCAGAGCTGGGGAGAAGGGAAACACCTTGGGGACACAGCACAGCAGGGCCCATCCCAAGTGGGGGGCAGTCCCCACCACCTACTCCTCAGCACACAGTCCTGCTCAGCCTCCACCCACCCACCCACCCGTGGACGGGGGCCGCAGCACTCCCTCTGAGGAGCGCCGGAGCCCCACATCCCGGGGGGGATGGCCGAAATCAGGACCCTCATGGGACTGTGGAGACACTGCAGAGTCATCAGGTCCCTCTGGGGAGCCTGGGGGACGAGAGGCTTTGGCAAAGGGTGGGCTGGGGGGGCCCAGGTACTCGACAGCAGCCTCAGGAGAGCCGGGGGGACAGGTGACTCGTGGGGGCAGTTCAGGAGTGCCAGGGGGGCTGGCAGTGCCAGGGGATCCCTCCCCTGGAGTCTGTGGGGACCCAGGGGAACGGGAGACGCTGAGCTGGGGTTCGGTGGCCGAGGGAGCGCCCGGGGCCTGGATGGACGTGACGGGGACCTCGACTGGAGGTCGTGTGGGGGATTCGGGGGAGCCAGGAGACAGTGTGGGGGAGTCNNNNCGGGGGCCAGGAGCTCAGGGGGGGCATCAGGGGAACCAGGGGCTGGGGCAGAGGGCTCAGCAGGCTGGAAAGGAGCTCCTGGGGCCGGGGCTGGACAGGTCGGGGGCCTTGGGGAGCCTGGAGGTCCGAGGGCACCCAGCTGTAGAGTGGAAAGCTGTGGAAAAAGCCAGCAGGGAGCCATGTCACTCAAGAAGCACGTCCAAACACCATCCATCCGAAAGCCAGCCCCTCAAATCTCTGGAGGGTCCCTCCCTCCAGCCCTGCTCCCCTCCCCGCACCCGGGCCAGGAAGTGCCCATACTGCGTGCCAGAACCAGGCTGCTCCTGCGTGACTCAGCCAGGGCGGCTCCCGGTGCCCCAGCCCCGCTCCCTGCCTGGCCCCCTGCTGCCCCCAGAGCGCCTGCACAGATGGAGACAAGAAATGAAGCAGGAAAAAGTCAGAACCCCCAGCACAGCCCCCTGCCCTGCCTGTGGCCGGCATCCCCCCGCCCAGCACCGCTGGGGTTTGCCCCCTTGCTGGGGTGACCTGATGCCGCTGCCCAGGCTGCCACCCACAGTGTCACCGTGGCCCGGTGTCCCGGTCACTGCCCTGAGTGAGCACAGCACAGAGAAAGGGACTGGCAGGGTGCCCGTGAGGCCTGCCCTGCCACATACCTGCTGGGTCACCGAACCCCAGCTGGTGACTCATGGCTGCTCCCTGCCCACGCCTGGCACTGGTGTTGGCACACGCCACCCCCACAGCCCTGGGCCCCACACAGGGCTTTTGGCACAGGGGGCCCTGACCCCCCACCCCAGGAAGGGGCAGCCAGCACCCCAAGGAGAAAGGAGAGACACGCACCCCGCAGAGAGGGAGCCCCGGAGGAGACAGGAGAGCCCCGAAGGAGAGAGCCCAGGAGCGGAGCCGCCATGGCGCCGGAGGGCGAGGCCAGCACTCACGTCAGGAGGGGACGGTGGCCTCCGGCGTCCACAAGGGTCCCCGGCACAGCTCGGCCCGGCTGGGGGGGAGCTGCTGAGGAGAGAGAAAGGGAATGGGGGTAAATCTCACTGGGTGCCTCAGTGCTGTTCTCCTACCACCCATGTGACACCCCTGCCCCAAACCACCCTTCAAGGACACAGGCTACAGGGGTCGGGCCCTGCCACAGCTGCACAGACTCTGGCTTGGGCTGCAAGGGGAAGAAGGCAAAGTGGCCCCAGCTCCCCTTCCGGAAAGTTTTCAGTCCTTTGGGAGCCAGTTTCTCACACTGTGGCTCAGAGCAGCCCCCGCCCAGCTCTCCCTGAGGTGCCTGGCTCTCGGGATCATGGCCAAGCCCTGGCCCTGGCCCAGGACATCCTGCAGCTGGGAGTCCCGCCGATCTGACTGCTCCCTGTGCCCTGGCATGGCCCAGCAGGGAAAAAATAGCAAGGCTGAAAAATTAGGAGCATTTCCCGGGGGAGCGACCCCCTGCCTGTTATGCCCAGCCCAGAGGCTGGCTCGGAGCCCGCCCACCGGCACTCCCAGCCTGGGACAGCCCACTGTGCGGTCGGCACCGGCCGCCCCGGCCTTCCCACGGAGGCAGCTCGAGGCATTGCGGCTCGGGAGGAACCCGGGCCCCGTGCCGGCGACCAGACCTCAGCTCCGTTACATTCCCAGGCCTGGGATGGCTCGGAGTGATAGCCCCTGTTCCCACTGCCACTCCTCCCGCTGTCGGTCCCTGTGCCCTCACCTCATCTCAGCCACAGGATGTCCATCATCCCCCATTCCCAGCTCGCTTGCTGCAGGTCGGGGCATCTGGGGGGCTTCGCCGGCAGGGTCTCCATCTGCCTCCCCGCTGGGACGCTTCCGGAAGGCAACAAAGGTCTTGGAGCCGAAGCGGGAGGAGGGATCGGTGCAGAAGGGAGAGAGCCGGGCCCGATCGGGGCTGCCCGGGCCCTCCCTGCTGTCCATCTTGGCCAGGATCTCCTCCACGGTGGTGCCCGGGAACCGCTCCGGCCTGGAGACCACCGGCACCGGCGTCACCTTGAAGGGCACCGGGCCCTTGCGCGAGGGGGTTGGTGGGGCCGACGGCACCTCCTCCTCGGCGCCTGTGACCAAGGGCGACGAGAGCCCCTTCCCATTGGGGGTCTCGGGTGATCTGACAGTGAAGGAGGGGCGCCGGAGGGGACCCCCCGTGCCCGCCCCGCTGTAGGGCTGGGGCCCGGCCAGGCGGTTCATCTTCTCGGCCGAGGGCAGCTCGGGCCGGGGGTGCCGTGGGCCCGGCGTGGGGGGTGGCACCGGGGGCTTGGCGGGCACGGCCGGTTTGGGCAGCACGCGGGGCTTGGGCCGCACCGGTGGCTTGGGGCGCACGCTGCCTGCGGAGAGCAAGGGAGGGAGACAGGGTCAGCAGAGTGGTGCGGCCCCCCCACAACTGGGAACAGCCCTCGGGGGGCTGCCCCAGCAACCTCCCCACCCCAATGGCCCCCAGCCCGGGGTACTGACCTTTATCGGGGCTGCCGGCCAGCCCGGTCCCCCCAGTGCCGGCAGGGGAGGTGCAGGGCACTGCAGGGTGCAGGGGCTGCGGCTGGGAGGCCATGACGACGCAGGCACGTGGGGGGCCCACAGCACGGGGTCAGCCCCTGGGGAGAGAGGGAGAACCGTTTTGGGCAGCGCCCCGAGCCTGGCAGAACCCAACCACCCTGTGGGGCCCTGTGCCAAGCCCTGTCCAGCTGTGCCAAAAGGTGATCACACCGTGGTGCCACCGGTAGACATCGGCCCCGGCTCACCTGAGCCAGCCTGGCCCCAGCAGCTCACCCAGACACGGCTCCAACGCCCCCCCACAACCACACGGACCCCACACCGCAACCTTAACAGCGTGGGGCCGCTCCTTTACCTGTCTGACCCTGCGCTAACCTGTCCCAACATACACGTGTCACTCTCACCGACCTTCGCCAACGCCCTAGCGCCGAGCTGGCCCCCAGTTTGCCCCAGTCCTCATCTCAGCTCCCTGCCCAGGTCACCCCCGGCCCCCCCCCCGAGCCCCCGGCAGCCCGGGAGGCCCCGCCCGGTCCCCCGAGACCCTCGGCCAGGCCCTCTCAGGGGCCGCGGGTGCCCCACTCACCTTCCTCACATCAGCCTCATGTCGGGGGCGGGCCGCGGACACACGTGGGGGGCGCAGAGCGGGCGGGGAGGAGGGGTTACTGTCCCCAGGGTCTCACGCTGCGGCCGCCGCCTCTCCCGTGACTCACCGGGGCTGCGGGGACAGGAAAAACCCGCTCGGTGCCTCCTCCCGGCCCTGCCCTCTCTCCCCTGCCCTCCCCCCCTCCGCCCTCCTCTCCCCGCCTCGCTCCCTCCTGCCCGGCCGGGGTCCACCCTCCCCAAGACCCCCACACCTCTCGCCTTCCACGGGGGAACCGGCGCCACAACCCACATCTGGAAACCATCCGGCCCGTTTCCCAGCCAGGGATGGCGGCGGGGCCCCGGGATGAGCGTCCGGCCCCCCGGGGTCCTCCGCCAGCGCGGCCTAGCCTCGTTGCCGCGGCAACGAAGCCTCCGATCGAGTGGCTGAGTAGGCCGCGACCACGGCCTAGCGCCGTCCCCATGACAACGAAGCCCCCCACTCAAGTCGGGAGTCCCGGGCCCATGTTGCCCACCGGGCCGAAATCGCGTGGTCCCCCGGCGGGCGCCACGGGCCTAGGGGTATCCCAGTTACCCGCAGCCCCATGCCGGCAGAGAGACCCCCACTCACCCTCCACCGGTGCTGCTCATGAATATTCATGAGTTGTGTGGCCACGCCCCGACGGCGGAGGAGGCGGGGCAGAGCGGCGCCGCGTGGCGGGCGGACCATAGAGAGGGGAGGTCGGAGAGCCCTCCAAAATGGGGGTGGGGGACACGCTGGAGACCTCCAGCATCCCCCGAGTCACCCTCGGGGGGCGGAACAGCCGGGCAGGACCACCCGGACACCCCCCGATTGCAAATTATCCCGTTCCCGGGTCGTCCAACCGCGGGTTTGCTGCCAGATGGGGAGTGACGCGTATTTAGGTGGATGTTGCTGTGACAATAGAGCCCCACCACCATTTCGGCATCCAGGGTCCCTTGTACCCATCGGGGACCCGCGGCTCCCGCCCCAGGGGACTCCTGCTTCCCCGTAGCCCCATCCCGGCGGTGCCAGTAAAGGCAGTGGAAGGAGGGGGGAACAGGCAGCCATGGGGTCCCCCCGGGGCTGGTTCCAGACCGGGAATTGGCTGCAATCAACACCGGAGGGGAAACAGGCCTTAATCGGATCAACCCCCTCATGAGAGAGGTAAAAAAAAAACCCAAATGGCATCAGGATCGAGCGAGGGGCTGTAATTAGGAGCCCTGATGGCTGAGCAGGGGCTGGGGGCCGCTAATGGAGGGTGGGGAGAGAGTGAAGTCAGCCCTGGAAGCCGTTCAAGGAGGGGAACGAGCTCCCGGATGGCTGCAGGAAGGAAGGAGGGATGGGGGAGCCAGCCCCACACCCACACAAACACCATCAGTGGGTTTTTTTTTTTATTCAACTCGAGTTGCCATGTGAACGGACCCAAAATACAAAAAAACAACACCAAAAAAAACCATCGAGGGAAGGAAAGAAATGGAGAGAAACCCAAGCGTTTAGAAAAAATAAATTGATGGGATACAAAGGTGAGGGACTGAGGAGCCTCTGGCACCACCCACCACCACGGGGTGCTGGGGGGACAGGAGAACCTGGCCCTTCTCCCGCGTGGGAGCCATCTAGAGCGTGGGACCCTGGTCCTTGCTGTGGGGCTGGCCCACCCAGTCCTCTCCGAGCTGGGATCCAGCCTGGAGCCAGCTGGGACGGCGCTAATCCGAGCCTGAGGCAGAGTCCTCTGAGCTGGGCGGCGGGCTGGCAGCTCCCTCGTCCTCTGAGTCCTGCGGGCGGGGGACAAAGAGCTCAGCAGGGACAATGAAGGCAGGGCAGTATCCCCCCCCTTACAGCGGGGACAGAGTGATGGTGGTGACTTGGGGACACCCTGAGGGATGTCCAAGTACCACAGACAGAAGGTACCAGAAGGACCCAGCCTCTCCAGCAGAAACGGATGTTCCCCAAGGAAGAGAGGCTGGGACCCTCCCAAACAGTTGTTCCCCAGGGAAGAGGAACCAGGACCTCCCCCAGCTGTGACCCCCACCTCCTTCTTGCTCTCTGCAGAGGAGCTCTCATCGCTGGACACGAATTCTTTGCTCTTGAAGCTATCGCTCATGCCCTTAGCTGGGGACTTGGAGGATGAGGACTTGGAGGTGGCACCTTTCTTGTCCCCTTTCCCCTTCACCTGCTTCTCCTGCTTCTTCTTCTTCTTCTTTGACCTCTCCCTGTGTAGAGTTGGGTGGGCAGAGGGAACAGGAGCCACATTACCCAGCTGTCCCCAGAAACAGCGCGATTTTGGGGTGCAAAGCCCTGCCAGCCCCTTGCCAACACGCTCACCCTTTGTGGCTGTCGGCCTTGCTGCCCACACTGTATTCCTTCATGGCCTTCTCGTAGTCTCGCCTGGCATCTTCTGCCTTCCGATCCCACTCCTGCAGCCAGAGCACAGGGTAAGCCAGGCACCCTCCTCCTCCACCATCCTCCAGCACCCCACCCTGCTCCCACTTCTGATCACCCAGCTCACCAGCCCAAGGAAGTCCCCACCCTTTCTCAACTCCCCATCTGTGCAGCTCCAGGCTCCCAGGAGTAAGGAAGGGTCTTCCATACTGAGCCTCCCTTCCTGTAGCAGGCCCAGCTCTGCCCTGGACCTCCCATCCCTCACCTCCTTCTTCTCCTTGGACATGGCCTTCCAGAGCTCCCCAGCCTTCTTGGACAGATCAGTGATGCTGATGCCAGGGTGGTCTGACTTGATCTTCTCCCGGCTAGCATTCAGCCAGAGCATGTAGGCCGACATTGGGCGCTTGGGAGCGTTGGGGTCCTTCCCCTTCTTGCTCTGGGAGGTGGAGAACACCCATGGAACCCCAGTGCACCCCTGACCCACCACCTCGGGTGCAGCTGGATTGCTGGGCTCTGCTTGCCTCTGCACCCCCCAGCAATCCAGCTGCAGCCCTGGGAGAGGGGCTGAAGGGTCACAGCCTGGGGTCAGGCTGCTGGAGAACAGCCCGACAACAACCAGGATAGGCTGGTTGCCTATCCTGTGCCTGATAGCACAGGAACAATGTGCCCTTGGGAGAGGCTCAGCCCAGACCTATCTGGAGACAGTGATGCCAGGCCTGGACAACAGCTGGCCAGGGCACTGCTGAGTGCTGCAGAGACTGAGGTGAGGCAGCTCAGGTGGGGCTGTGACCTGCCTGATCCCGCTCCAGGAGCTGGTCCTGCTCCCACAGCAGCCCCTCACCTCTGGCTGCTTCTTGCGGGGCTTGCGGTCCTTGACGATCTTGGCCTTCTTGGCCGGTTTCTTGTCCTCATGGTCACTGTCGCCATCACCGCTGGAAGAACTGGCCGAGGCGTTGCTGTCAAACCTGCACGGGGGCACCAGCCTCAGAGCTGCTCCCAGACACTACAGCCCTGAGGCTTCCTGGGCTGGAGCTGCCCGGCTCCCGTCCACAGCCCTCAGGGGAGTGGCTTCCACGAACATGGCTCATCGTGTTCTGCTTCCTGGACATTCGGAGCTCTCATGGCACCAGGGCTCAGCTTCAAGCTCCCTCCACGACTCCCACCCATCCTCATCCCAGCTTGGGGCTTTAACCCTCCTCCCAGCTGTTCTCTTTCCTGAAAAGTGCAGCCAAGGCCTCCCCTGGAACCCTTCCAGAACTCTCTCATATACCACCTAATGCCATCACAATGAAGTGAGCCCAGAACTGCCCCAGCTGCCCAACATTCCCGAACCCAGGGCCGTACATTCCCAAACCCAGGTGATCCCAGTCATGCAGTGAGCATCTCTCAATGCTCACACAACCCTAGAAGGGCACCTTCTTATGGGGCTTTAGGATAGGGCCCTGCCTGGTCTCTACTTACTCTTCAGCCACGTCATCATCCTCTTCTCCAGGGTTGAAGGATGAGTCTGGAGGAGAAAGCAAGGGCTCAGTGCTTCAGATCATCAAGGGGAGCGGGAGCTGGAGCATCACAGCAGTCCCTCACAGCCCCAGCCCCCACCTGTCTCCTCCCCAGAGCCATCGCTGCTGTCATTGGCATTCTCCTCCCGGATCTTGCCCTCCTCTTTCATCCTCTCCAAGTAGGCATCGTGCTGGTCCTCATCAGAGTCAGCATATTCATCATAGCTCTGCTTCATTCCCTGCGGAGAGGTGGGATGAGAGCTGCTCCCTGTGTTCCCCTCTGGAACACAGCCCTGGGTGAGCACGGCCCTGGGCACGCACAGGCCAGGGGACAGACACGACCGTGTCCCCTCCTTCCCCCCTCAGGGCCCCACAGAGAGGGGCAGAGCAGTTATGGGCGTTAGGGGGGCCCTCACACACCACACATAGGTTACTGGGTTAGTCAGAGACCACCACAGCCATGCACAGGAAACCTGCACCAGGAGGAGGAGGAGGAGAGAGAGGAAGGGATATCGCACGGACCTTTTTCTTCTACAAGGGCAAGGAGAGAAAAGAGAGGTGAAAAAAGGAGGGAAAAGCAGCCGGATTCTGGGAGAAGGCAGAGCTAGCTCCAGCAGGCGTGAGCCCAGCCCTGCATGGCTGATACCTCCTTCAGCCCCCGGTTCTTGATGTTCAGTTTCTTGGCATTGACGAAGTCAAAGAGCTTCCCGTACTCCTCCCTGTGGGAGAGGACACGGTTGGGCTGGGGGTGCTGGGGAGCCCCAGTGGGCACAGCCAGGCTGGCCCCACAGCCCACACCCACCTCTCGATGCTGCTGAAGGTGTACTGGGTGCCCTGCTTGGTCTCGATCTCAAAGTCAAAGGAGCGCGTGGTGGTGGTGCCACGGGCAAAGTTGACGAAGGAGATCTCGTCGAAGCGGATGTGCACGGGGGGCTTGTGCACGTAGATGAAGCCCCTCTCCAGCGGGTACAGCAGCCCTGAGCTGGCCTTGTAGGAGCAGGTGATGCACTGGGCTCCAGAGTGTCTGCAGGACAAACACTGCTTTGCAGGGAGACAATCACCCTCCCCGTGCCCAGCACTGGCAGACAGGCCCTGCTCCCCGGCACAAATCACAGAGAGAGCCCCTGGCCCTGAGAATGAGGTGGAAAGAGAGGAACTGGCCCTGCAGTTGCTCACCCCTGGAAGTTTCCAGGCACGGTGATCTTGCGGTTCACCAGCGCCTTCATCACCCGGCTGACCATCTCGTAGAGGGACCCTGACATGTTCTTGGTGAGCCGCCCCTCAAAGCGCTTCTCCACCTCCTCCCTGAGTGGAGGGAAGGAGGGCAGAGGTGAGAACAGGGTCTGGGGTGCAAGTACCTCCCTCAGGATCCAGGGAGGGGTCTGGGAAGTGGTGTAGCATCGGGGAGCTCACTCATTCATGTTGAGGGTCAGGGAGATATCCTCATCCTTGGAGAAGAGCAGGATCAGGAAGTGGTAGCGGGTCTGGCCTTGCTTTATCGGGGGGTCCAGGCTGATCTGGAAAGAGATGAGGAGGTGAAGACACGAAACCCCTCAAATCGCCCCAAATGCCCTTCCGGGGGGGCTGAGCCATTCCCACTCACCACGAAGAACATCTGGCGCTGGTCCTTGTGCGGGAGCAGGAAGAGGCGCAGCACGGTGGTGTAGGGGATCTTGTAGTCGAAGGTCTTGCCGTGCAGGTGCAGGAAGGTGGGGTAGATGCGGATGTCGTAGCGCCCGCGCGGTGTCAGGCACTGCAGCTCCCGGAAGATGCAGATGGCATCTCCGGTGGCCTGGATCACGTCTGCCTTGGACAGCACGTTCTGGGCGAAGGCCTGCGAGGGAAGTGGTCACAACGGGTCCCTCGCTGCCAGCCCCCACCCTCCTGCCGGCCCCACACACCTCCACGGGGTCCACGCCGTCCTCCTGGGTGGGGGGCACGTAGAACCGGACCTCCATGAGAGAGACCTCGGCGTCATCGTTCTGGTGGAACTCCAGCGTCACCTCGTTCTTGCCCGTGGTGCACTGGGACACGTTGCTGAGCGGGATCTCGAACACCGGCTGCTCCCCAATGTCAAAGGACAGCAGCTGCCCTGCGGAGACATCACAGCCAGCTCCCAAAATCCAGCAGTGCCTCTGCTCTCATCACTGCATTCCCACCCTTCAAAATCTCCAGGCTTTCTCCCTTCCAGCTGCATCCCTGGAAATTGGGGCTGATCAGAAACACACAAAAAGGAACTGTCTGACCCCGTTTGTCCTGGTCCCTGAGCTGGAGGCACAGCCACCAGCTCCCCTGGCTCCCTGATGAACAGCACACATGTGCAGATTCCACACCAAGCACGGCCCCCAGGATTCAGGGCTCTCCTGAAATGGCAAATGTCCTCACTGTCCCTGAGGACATCCCTAGAAAGCAGCTTGCCCTAAGGGAATGGCTGTGGCAGCAGAACAGCCACACTGGTGGGCACATCCTACCCCACAGCCTCAGGCTGCCACTGGAACTCACCTCCAAACCTCACTGTGCCCCAGTTCCAGCCCTTCACACACAGATCCTTCTCTAATAGCTCCAGGCAATAGTGAGCCTTGAAGAAATCTGAGAGCTTGTCAAATTCCTGGGTTGGGCAAGAGGGAGGGAACACCGTCAGGAACCAGCAGTGCCCAGAGCCCCACACACAGCCCCTGGGCATGGAGATGCAGGGGGCAGAGCTGTTCTAGGGCTGGCAGGGAGCACAGCTGGATCTGGGAGAGGGAACAGGGAGCAGGGACTCACCGACTCCCGGAACCCATCATACTTGTAGACATGGCCGTTCTTGGTGAGCAGCTTGAGGCCGTGCCCCAGCGCCACGCGCCGCCACACGCCCTCGGCCAGCTCTGAGGCCTGGATGTTGTCCACCTTCCCCGTCTTGCTGTTCTTGAAGATGACGCCCTGCCGGCTCAGCCGCAGCCGCCCATCATTCTGTGGGAGAGCTGGGCATGAGGGGACTCAGACCCATGGAGCAACCATGGCCCTGTCGGGTGCAGCCCTCCAGGCACCCACACCACAGGCCCACCACCAACCAGCCACAGCTTCCTCCCCTACACCCTCCTCACCACACAGCATTCGCTCCCCCCATCCACACCCCAACCTTGGAAGTGCCCCGGGGCCATCCCCTCGTCCCCTCGCTTACCATGGACCCCTTCACCTCTTGGTAGATCTCGTTGAACTCCAGTGTATCAGCCATGGCAGCTGCGGGGTGTGGGAGGGGATGGGGACAAGCTCAGAGGGGTTCAGCAGCCCCCCCAGCCCGGCATGCCCGGCCCAGCGGCAGAGTCGTCCGTCACGGCAGCTGTGGGAGGACAGCGGGTGAGCCGGGCTGGCGACAGGCTCCTGGCCCTCCTCAGCACCCCCAAAACCAAACTTCAGTCCCCTGACCTGCTCCCGCCCCCAGCCCCGACGCCGCCTCTCGCGGTGGCACCTGACTCACTGACGGGGCGACCCCCGGACCATCTCACCCCTTCCCAGATGTGCCATGGCCCCAGGGCCACCCCTTCCTGCACCCCTCCGCCACCGCTGTGTCATCGCACCTCTCGAATCCCCCCACTCCTGCCCTTCCCCTCCTTCATGTGGCCTCTCGGCAACCCACACCACCCACCGCGCC